>CAMKVN010002046.1:0-15217 GCA_946474995.1 Funneliformis geosporum
TCTGACAATAACTTTAGAGGTAACCTTTTCTTTAAAAGCATGCAATAATTTATCTCTAATAGCTAAAAGATTAGAATGGGAGCCAGTTCTAGCAACTTCACCTTTTACAGTTGACCAAACTCCCTTAATCAGTTGAAGTTCACAATGGTAAGGCAGAGTAAAAAACAATTTATGGTTATATTTTGCAGCTATTTGAACGCACTTAAAAGGAACCTTATTTTTGTGTAAATTTATTAATTCATAAAGTTCTGCCTTGTTAGACTTTTCTGGAATATTAACACCATTTGATAATAACCATTTGATCATCTTATCCTTTTTTGAGTTTGATGTAAGCACTTGTTCAACTCAGCGCTTGTGATACCTAGCACCATCCATATAAATATCAACTGATCCATAGTGTTCTTTAATGTTAGCGCAAAGTTTATCAAACAAGTTTTCAAATATTTCAGCTGTAAAATTGCCATGGTAATCAACTTGATCAGCTACAATATTGGAATTTCGAATAACATCAGGAATATTATCCCAGGCATCAGCATTAGCCCGTTTTCTTCCTCTTAATGAAGGTGGTTTAATTGAGGGATCTCATAATAAAGAGAATTAGGAACAATTTCGCCAAAAAGTTTATTAGAATTACCATTACACATTACAATTATCGCACCAAAAATAACGATTAGAGGTCCACACCCAGGTGAATATACAACCCCATGACTTGGTACCAAGTACGACCTGTAGTATGATGTAAGTAGCAATATGATTTATCTAAGAATACTTCCGGTCTAGAAGAGACATTATTTTGCCTTTGCAAATTTTCAAAACGATACCGTAAATAACGACCACGAAATGCAATATTTTGAGAAGATTTATGCAATATATTTCGATGTTCACCCTGACCAAAATAATATTCTAGCTTGTGAAGTATACAAAGTAACTGCCATTTTGAAAGTGTATAGTCATTTTCTTCAAGTTCCTGTTGCAATTTATTTGTTGAAAGTGGCAAGCCGGAATAGTTAGAAGACATAATAGAGGTATGTATAACTTCAATAATATAGTCATTAAGTTATTTTTTTGGTCTTCCATATATTTTTTGTGGTAACTATTCATCACTTTTATCTTTATTATACTCAGAAATTACTCGCACAATTGTTGCCTCCTCAATTCCAAGGATCGTAGCAACCTCCTTGCGTAGTAGTAAGTCTTGATGCTGCTTCTTACTCTGTCGGATATCAAAAAAGTATTGATAGACATAAATGACTATCTTTTTTTCATTACTAGTCAGGTAGCTTCAGTCTCATTCTAAGTCATCCATTTAAAAAGGAAAGACAGTTAAATTTTTTTTTATTTTAAAGTTTATAACTATCCTTATCTTATATATAATTCATATAATCATGATGATCGGTTAGTGAAGTTTTGTGTAATACAAGAAAATCAGTTGACGATCTTTGTGTATCAATCTTTTTGCATTGGATCATAATATATATTACTTGTGATTATTATTAACCAGAAAATTATATAAGATATAAAAATCTTATATTATTATTTTTAAAGACACAGGAGAATTTAATCATAAGATTTAATATTTTAAGATAATCTAATATATTATAAATATATAATGTTTGCATTTTTTAAATTCCCTTTATATACTCCATTTTGATAACATAACAAATATTATTCTAAACTACTGCATAATCTTTGATAATTATTTATATCTTCAGAATAATGTAATATCCAATATATATATTTTCTATCCTTTTTTAATTCAAGTTAAATTTTCTTGTAATAATTCTTATTCTTTTATAGTTAAAATTATTATATTATTAATTCTATTTATTGATTTTATAGCTCTTTACTTAGTTTTCCATTCTAAAAAAAAATTAACATTATCTATAATACATTTAATTTCTATTACACTTTCTTTTAAAAGCTATGAAGATTTTTATTAAATCCAATATTTTAGATAACACATTTTAAATATAAGTATATTATTAAGATATCATTCTATAACTTGATCAAAAAATAAATTTACTATACCAAAATTATATTTAATATATTTTTGATAATTAGTTTTATTTATACTATTTAAAAAAATATGCCAAAAAAGAACATATTTAAAAAAAGTACAATTATTAAATCAGAAAAAAGCGTAATTATAAAAAAAGCAATCAAATTATATAATTTATAAATTAAAACAGAACTTTACTTTTGAATAACTTATTGATTATTAATATAAATATAAATATCAAGTTTATAAAAAATTTTTATTTTCAAAATAATATAATAATTAATTTTTATTTAATAGCTTAATATAAATTAATAATTTATTATTTCTTAAATAATTATAAATTTTCTTCAAATTAATTATAAAATTTATTAAAAAAAATAATTTTATTAAAATAATTATTTTTAATGCAAAAGTTACTAATTAATATAATTTTTTTTTAATTTTATTTATAAAAATATTATTTATTTAATAACCAATTTTTAATATAAAAGTTTTACAGTAAAAAGATATAAAATTCTAAAAAAATTTTTTTGAGTTAATATTAAATCTCAACTTATTTACTAAAAAAATCATATTTAGTTTATTTATAAAATAAAATTATAATTTTTTAAAGTTTTGTACTTTCCTACGCAAAGCATCCATATATTTAAAATTAACTTTATTAGTAGTAAATTTCTTTTAAATTTAAAAAAAAAACTATTGAAGGGATAAATAATATTTATATATAAAATTTTAAAAAAGTATTTTAAGGCTTAAGATAAATTTACTTAATAATTAAAAAATGTAATTGAAATTCTGTAGTAAGACTTTTTTATGTGATTGTAACTATAAAATAGATTTATGTATTTTTTCAAAATGTTGCTTATGATTTATAAAATAAGATTTATTTATTTTTTAAAATAATACTATTAAATTAGGTGAAATAATGTCTTATCACATTATTTTTATGTTAAAAAAATGAACAATTGTTTCTTATGATATAACTACTATTTGAATTCTCAAAATTAAATAATTTAATAAGTTAATAAACATTGATTTCTGATTAGTTATTCACAAAATAATTGTGATTAAAGTTTGAAATCAGTTTTTTTAAGTAGAATTTTTGAATTATAATTTAACTGATAATTTAATCATAGTTATTTTAAGATTGACTAATCTAAAATTAATAAATTATATTTATTTAGTTGTGAGAAATTGAAGAGTAATTGTTTTATAAAAAAATAGAATAGTATTGAATAAGATAATGTATTTTTTATTGCTTTAATTTTTTTTAATATTAAAATCATTTATATAGTTTTTTTACAAATATAAATTAATCTATAAATAATTTAAATAAAATAAAAATTAATATAATAATACATTTTATTTTATTTTAAATTTATTAATTATATAGTATAAAGGTTTTTGTAAATATAAGGTAAAATTATATATAAATTTAAAAAGATAACTGAAATATTAATAAAATTAATTAATAAAGAAAAATTTTGAAGTAAGGTAAAATTACTTATAAAAGTTGATTTTATCTAGTAATCTATTTTAGTAGTAGGTAGGATTAATAAGTATAAATATTTATAAATTTTATTTTATCTTTATTATTAAATTTTATTTTTTAATTTATTTAATGAGTAAAATTAATATATTAAACTTAAAAATAAGTATTAATTTCTTAATAAATATATAATTTTATATTCTTATCAAAAATATAATATTATAAATATTATTTAATTTTTATTAATAAGTGTTTTAAGTTTATTTAAATAAATTTTAAAACTAATTTTAAAAACTTATTATAATTTTTTAACCATTTTATAAATAAAAAAAAAATTTTAAAATTTCTAATATATATATTTATAAAATTAGTTTAAAAATTTTATTTTAATCAAATAGAATTTTATAGATTTTTAGTAAATAAGTATATAAATTTGTTTGCTAATTTTTATAATCTAAAAGATAAGATTTTTTATTGCAAAACATCTATATTATTATTACTGAATTTATGATATTTAATATTATTAGATGATTAGATATTTTTTTAATAATCACTATAAATGTATTACAATTGACTCTTTATATAATCACACTTCTTCTTTAGTTATATTTTAATTCAAACCCAATTTTTTAAATAAGAAATACCTCTTTTATAATTAAAATAATATGTAAAAATGAAATCATATCAATTTTAAGTCCCATCTTATAAATAAATATAAAAATCGCTCCTATCTAATTACATCAAATTATATCCCTTTATATAATCATAGTAAATCATGTATATTATTATACAAATAATATATAAAATATCTAAAAATTAAAAGAGTAAGATATCGGTTAATACCGCTCCGTTTCTCATAAAACAACTACCATTCGGTTCCTCACAACTAGACGGATCCAATGAGCTAATATTCATCGATTTCAGATCATCCAATCTCGAGATAATCATGATTGAATTATCGGTTAGAATATTAATTCAATAAATTCTACTTAAAGGAACCCGATTTCAAAATTCAATCGCGATTATCTCATGATTAGCTGATCAAAATTCGATGTTAATAAGCTCATTGACTTTATCTAGTTTCTTGGATTCGAATGGTAATTGTTTCATAAGAAGCGAATGGTATTACTCTTTATTTAGATTTTATTTATATAATAATTTCGACCATTTCGACCAATTTGGATATCTGATTTTGGTTTTATGTATAATTCATACTAATAGATACACTTATTTTCTTTGAAATTTTAACAAAATTTTAAAATCTTGCATAATTTATAAAATTAATTAATACAAATTTTTACATTTAATCACATTAACCAAAATTTTTACATATAAATGATGACTATAATAATAAATCCCTTAGTATAGTCACACCATTTAACGGTCCTGAGGGGACTGTATATTGTATATTCTTTAATATAATAACCTTTTAAAAAAAGAAAATAGATTCAAATTTGGCCAATAATTTTTTCAATAATAAAATTTCCAACTTTTTAATATCACATGTCTAGAGTTTGACCAAAGTATTCATTCGGTACTTCCGCTGGATCAAATCCAGCTCTTCTCATTTTTGTTGCAATCTTAAATAAATAGTCATAACATTCTACCATTGTCTTTGCTTTTTCCCAAGATTCTTTTCAACCATAGATTGATGTTAATTTCAATATATGAAACATTTTAGCACAAGATTTTTTTTAAAAAAAAAAAAAATAGATAAATTACCTCCCCAAACATAGACACCATGACGTCTCACGAGAACAGCGTTAGTATCGGGATATTTGTCCATCGCCTTGAATCAAAGATAATGGAAACTACGGTATTAACAATTTTCTTTTTTTAAAGAAAAAAAATTTTAATATATTCGTTTACCTTTGCCATACTGTCAGTTAAATCTTCCTCTTCCGGGGTGTTTTCGACGATTGGTACAATACACATATCATGATATCTTAAATTCTCTTTCGTATTTCCTCGCCTAATTCCTTTAATCATCTCTTGATGTGTAATAGCAAATGTTTCTCCAGGATAAAGTAATGTAACCATGACAGCATTTGGTGAATGAGAATGTATGCACGCACCAGAATTACGCTTTGTGTAAGTGTTATAGAATAATGGTGTACAGGCTGATGGGCGATAAACCGGAGGTGCGCGTATGACTTTACGTGTGGAGAGAAGAAGTACGAAAATATCATGGGGTTTTATACGTTCTTTTTGAACTCCTATGTAATGACGAAAGAAAGATGAATAGAATAGAATCGGATAGGGAAGATGGAATGATATTAAGTAAATATTATGAATGATAAAAATTTACCTGATGGGGCTATATACACCAACTCACTATATACATTTTACAAGAGAAGAACCAGGTTTTCAAAATTCTTGACCTTCATGATAATAATAGATTTTTATTTTTATTACTTACTCTTTTCGAATGGAAACTCCTCCTCTAATTCAATGAATGAGCATATTATTTAATTTAAATTTCATCAATTCTATATTATAAAATTGAATCTTACCCGGTTCCGGTCACCCATCCTAAATTATAAAATAATTCACATAATTCAGGAATAAGGTTAGCTGGATGTAATGGATCACTTGAGATAACTAATTCATCGGGATTCTCATAAGTTTTTGAATTCGTAGGTATAATAACAGTAGTATTTTCGTCCATAATGGAAAAAAAAAAATCGATTGGCTAAAAGATGTAAATCTTATGATTTAAGATAGAATCTTTTAAAGTTTATTTTTAATTTGATAATCAAAAGATTGATGAATTTTGATCGGATGGATGATCAAAAGATTATTTAGATGTTTAGATTTTCATTATTTCATTATTGTATAAAAAGATGAAATTTCCAACATACTCTCTTTAATTTAAAATTAATTGTTTTAATTAAAAATGTTATTTCAAACGTCGTCGTCAATTATCCGCCCTCTTATCTTTAAAAATTCCTTTTTCATTTTAAATCGTTTAAAATTCTCAACAACTTCCTACACTAAAAGTAATATCAATGTAGCACCTGCACCGCAAGGAATTCCCCACTACCTAACACATGCTGACTTATCCGCAAAGGAAATTTATAATTTATTGGCTTCTGCGATACAACATAAGTATAATGTAAAATATTTAAATAAAAGTTCGGGAGCACCTCTAGCTGGTAAAACTTTGGCTGTGATGTTTTCAAAAAGAAGCACCAGGACCAGAGTTGCAACCGAATCTTCTGTTACATATCTAGGTGAGGAAGTTTTCTTTACATAAACTGGCCAGAGTTATCATGTGTTAGCCAACGGTCTATAACATGATGGTTTCATTTTTTGTTTTCTCCTAGGCGGACATCCAATGTTCTTGGGGTCACAAGATATTCAGTTAGGAGTTAATGAATCGTTATTAGATACATCAAAAGTTGTATCAAGCATGGTAGATGGTATAATGGCACGTGTTGGATCACATTCCGACATCGAGGTTCGTATTTATCACGTGAAAAAAATATATATCTTTTCACTCTTAACCCTTTTTTTTCTTTTTTTTTTTTCAAGACATTAGCCAGGTATTCAACAGTACCAGTGATAAATGCTCTCTCCGACAAATATCATCCAACACAAATCCTAGCCGATTTAATGACTTTACACGAAACGTATGGTCCCCAGCCATCTTCCCCATCGTCATATGTAGCACATCAAACTCATCCAAGCCAAACACTTCCAGGATTACGTGTGGCATGGATTGGTGATGGTAATAACATATTACATAGCATGATGGTTACCTTTCCTAAATTAGGTATAGGTTTAAATGTTGCTACACCAAAGGGGTATGAACCTAATGAAGAAATCATCAAACATGCCCAATCGGAGGCTAAAAGTTCGCAGACTCATTTGATGTTTAGTTCTGATCCAAGGGAAGCTATTAAAGATGCTGATGTTATCGTCACTGATACCTGGTAAATCAATTTTTTATTTAAGGAGGAGAGAAGAGGAGTCCCTGTCTGTTTCTAATAAATTTTCTTCTGCAAATAGGATTAGTATGGGACAAGAAGAAGAAAAGGTTCAACGTATAAAGGATTTTGCTGGATTTCAAATCACTTCTCAATTGGCAAAAGAAGGAGGTGCAAAGTCTGATTGGAAATTTTTACATTGCTTACCCAGGAAACAAGAAGAAGTTAGTGATGAGGTTGGTGTGAATAAGAAAATCTTGTTATTTATGATACATACTAGAGCCTATGCTTATCTGCTCTCTTTTTTTAAATAAATAAATAAATTATTAGGTATTTTATTCTCCAAGATCTCTTGTATTCCAAGAAGCTGAAAATCGTAAATGGACTATACTAGCTGTTATCGATGCATTAATGGTTAAAAAGAGTTTTGATTAAATGAAATTTGCTTAATTGGAACTTTTAAGTAAATTTGAATATAAACCTTAAAGGGTTGAATTTGTGGCATGAGAAATGAAATTCAAGTTAAAAATTCTCGTTTTGCGATATTTATATTTAAATTATACAATTTGTATTTAATTATTTAATAATTACTATAGAGCAATATTCATACTTTGTAATAGTATTTATATAATTGTTTAAAGATTATTTTTAATATATATATATATATATATATTTTATATTATAAAATTATATCTATATTGATATTTTTTTTTTAAAAAAAAAAAATATATTAAATATACTTGAAAAAAAACACAAAATAAAAAATATTAATAATAATACAAAGTTATCATAACCCATACCATTACACAAAATCATTATCATGCTTGCTTTATAATAATTCACTCTTTTGTATTAAATAATAATAAGGTAAGTATGGAAATAATAACTTTTAGTACAAAAAAAAAAAAAAATAAAAAGAAACCTTTCTAATAATATAAGATTATAATGAATTTGAAAAAAACTTGTAATTTTAGAATAGTTTTTATCAAGGTACAGTAAATAATTTAAACCATAAAAAATAAATTCTAGTCACCCAGCAACATAAAAAATCCAAACAATGTAATAATAAAAAAAATTGTATGTCTAAAAAAAACCGTAAATATAAAATAAAGTCGAACCAATCATAAAATATATTTAATATGTATGAAATTTGCCAAATATTTTCTACGATTTATAAAAAAGTAAAGTTTGATGAATTTGTAATGACATTGAAATAAAATACAAGAAAAATTAATGAGTGCAAATTAAATTATAAATTATAAATTATTAATTTTTCTTGCCAAAAATTTTGCTGCCTTTCGAGAGACTAATGAAGAATAAAATTATTAACATGAAGGACTTTGCGACATTAGTATAATTTGAAATTAGAAAAACTAGATACCTGGCGTTCCGACTTGCGTTATACATCTCCTGAAATTCACGTTCCTCTGTTGCGAGTGTCAAACGTTGCTCTTCTAACTCTGCCATAAGTTGTTGTCGGCGTTGGTTAAGCTACATTCACAAATAAAAAAAGAAAAAGCACGTTTAGTAAAATACATATATATTTATTATTTTTAAAACTTAATTTTAAAAATTTAATAGACATTACCTGTTCTTCTCTTTCCCTCAAACTTGCTTCCTTCTCTCTAACTTTCATTACAAAGTTTTGTCTCATTTCTTCTTCTTTTTTGATCATTTCTTCAGCCATACTCTGCTTGCTTCTTTCGATTCTGTGTTCATAAGAATCGTCACAAGCAAGAATAGATTCTGGACGCCCACTTGAACGAAGTTTCATGGCTCGGTAATTGTGATAATGTACAGTATGACTCGTTTCAAGGAGATCATGAAGGGCATGTGTCATAAGAAGTTCACGAAGGTGAATGAAATCACAATGTTGATCATTTTCAACTTCAACCACGCCCCATCGATATGATCTTCCTCGTACTTGTTTACCATCGACATCCACAAATTGATCACTGCCAATTACAGTGAATGGAATGTATTTCTATAGTAGTTTAATTAACAAAAACAAATTATATATTATGTGAGATTTTTTTTTTTCCAAAGTTAATAGTGATGATGAATATAAAGAAGTTTATTATACCTCAAGATCTTCTACCCTCTCCCGATCATCGGGATATGCTGTGGGGAAAATCCTGATATCATTTGCTTCGATATCTCTTGATATCTAATTATACATGTTAAAGAATAAATCAGTTTATATTTATAAAACACGAATTAAACCATCATATATTTACATACAGTTTTCTTAAAAGCAGCCTTTTCTTCTTGTGTAAGTGTATCAGCCTTTGCAATAACAGGAATTACATTAACTTTAGCAGATAAAACTTGAAGGGACTTGATATCTAGTTCTTTAAGGCTTTTTTTTTGTAATAAGATTAAGTTAGCAAACTTTTATGATTGATTCCTAAGAATTTTTTTTTCTTTTGTAAATGAATATATATATTATACATACGCATGGCCAGTTGGGGCAATAAAATACAATAGGGCATGTATACGAGTGTCTGGAATAGCACGTCTGAATTCGGGACTACGTTCAGCTGCGTGATATTCTTCGAATTGATTATCAATATATTCGACAATGGGGTCAAGACTATAATATATGCATTTTTTTTATTAAAAAAAAAAAAAAAAAATTAAATCGTTAAAATGAATTCCATAATAATAATAGGAACAAAAAATTCAACTAAACAAATTTCAAACAACGAACTTGTGTTCACGATTAAGTTGGTCACCGAACCCGGGTGTGTCAACAACTGTTAGGTTAAGAGTCACGCCATTTTCAACCAATTCTATAGATAAAAAGTGGTGGATTTTTTTTATTAAGTATTGTGATTGTAAAATTCAAATTCAAAAAGAGATTAAATTAATAGCTAACCGTAATGTACAGGATCAATTTCAACTGTCTGTGTGGATTGTGGATTTTTCGGAAGGATTTCTTCTTTGAGGGGTGTGTTGAACAGGGTATTCATAAAAGTGGTTTTTCCGAGACCACTCTCGCCTTAATAATATTCGCGCAACAAGAATGAATTTCGTGAATTTCTTTCATTTATGAAAAAATGTATAAAATTATTCAAAATAATATTAAGAAAAATTAATATAAGATTATAAAATTTTATTTGTACATACCTACAACCATAATATTAAGTACATAAGGAGTTCTCTTAGTCTTATTAAAACGTTGTCGGGGAAGGGCATCGATACCAAGTGTATCTCTTAGGAGAACTTCGCGAGTTTGAGGTATTTTCCATGGTCCGGGATCGGGAAAACTTCCTCTAATAAATTATTTTTTAAATTAAAATGAAAGTATAATAATATTACATAAGTTTTAAGAATCTCGAGTGTCAATAAAATTTCGATCGATGAACTTCTGATGAACACATTTGAGTCTGTTAAAACCTCATATTTTTACAACTTGAGGACAAACTCGGGGTTTACGATGACTAACCTGTGTTGAAGAGCGTATTCCTAAGAAAAAATCAAATAGTCGATTAAGAATTTTAGAAAGAAAATTTAATATAATCTGGTCATAAGTTGAAGACTATTAACCTATTTTAAAAAAATTAACCTACCAAAGGCATATTATAGGCAGTATATAGTAAAAAGGAGCGACTTTATCTTCTTAAGACGAAAAAAAAAGAATAAGTAGAGATTGAACATAGTTGGACTTTGTTGCAGGGAAATTAATTTGTGGGTAAGGATTCAAAAGGTTTTTTTTTGGTTTGAAACACCTAAAGGCTAAAAAAAATTTCCTCCTTTTTTTTCACCAGTCAAAAGACGGGTAGGTTCAAATATGTCAATGTGCCCCAAATTGGACCTTCAACTTTAACTGTACCTATGCGAAAAATTTAATTATTGGATGCCATTCCTAGTGTTCCCATTTGAATTAATTTGAGGATTGTACAAATTATGTGTCTCTTCTCAAATATTTATTTTGCATAATGTACTGCTCAACATGTCTAACGTTGCATGCTTACTTCCTAAAGCAGTGCAATGCTTTAAAATTGGACAAATGAAGGACAGAAGATTGTGTCACACTATTAATATTCGATAAGAAGAAAGCAAATCATTATTAAAATGCATCGAAAATCTGTTTTCTAAAATTCAATTTGTTAAAATAAATTAACTTTTCTAATTTGATATATGGATCGATCAGCCCAAGTCTAAAGGATTTAAAAAGCTGGTTTGTCCCACGTGTAATATTCGTAGAACATCCATCGTTTCACATAAAATATAAATTGATTTTTTATCTAAAGAACTCAATTTGGAGGATGTTTTTTGACATTCTGTTCAATGGCAATGAAATAATAGAGTTAGGAATCAAGTGTAATTATACCTTAAGGAACTGTTTAAATGTATGTCCTTTAATATATAAAGGAATGCATCAGGATTGATTATATTCGAATATACGTTGAATCTTTTTAAACTGGTTTGCTTACTGACAATGGACTTATCAAGACTTTTCTTCCTTCATGAGTTCATTTTCAAATTCATTCGAGAATAGCACTCCCTTAGTGGTTAAATTTAATTTGGTTATATAATCAAGAGGCACATGCCATATCTTGCTTCCAAAAGGCAAACAATCATCTTGCTCAAATTTATTACACGTTACCGAAAAAGTTTTTTTTTTGTTATATGATTTTTATTAATATTTTGATGCATTGAGAAATTTAAATGGTTTACATTGATTCGTTTTTGCTTATTTGTGTTTGATGATCAATAATTATGTTACTGAAAAAAGTGTTTTAATGAATAACCGATTGTGCGCTGCGCAAATCCAAATTTAGTATAGTAAATACCAACATAATAATTAACAAGCGTTTCTATTACCAAGTCCCAAAGTTGTCGTTATGTTTACCATACAAAGGTCCGTCCTTCACTTCCGTGACATGTACTGATTTTTTTGAATTTTATTACTCTAGCAATGACTTACAGTAAATTTAGTTTTAATTTCTTCAAACCTTCCTTTTTTATTGAAATGTGTCACTCTCGTGAGCGTGACATTCAGTTTGTGAAATGCTCTCACTAAATCGGCGTTGTTAAAAACGGAAGTACAAATATTCGAATGTATAATAACTTCATGATACCATATAACTTTATTTTTAAAATATTTTCTTTATAATCAATTTTTTAATTAAAGTTACTTATTAATATTAGTTTAATTTTCTTTTAAAATTTAAATTATTGGATTTAGGACCTTTACCCTTGGACCAGGTTCTAAATTATGAATCAACTCAGACAGTCATTACAACCTTTTCAGTCGACTCAGCCATCGACTGAGTCATGACTTTAATTTGAAATTAACACCCATCATTGTCTTAAATATTTAGCAACAATTTTTTAATTTAATTAAATTAATGATACAGCATTCCATTTGACTAAACTTTATTCATTTGAGTATTTCGCATTGTTGACATTATATCAAATTTGGAATAGCGACTCAGTTACATTTCAGCCATTTGAAAATTTAAAGTCGACCACTTGGACTCGGCTGGTACTACTATGTATATTTCTAAATTTAAAAATATTTTTTTTTATTTTAATTTCTTAAAAAATTATCTTTAAATTATTTATATATAAGTATAACTAATCGTAATGATCGTAATGAATCATTTTCAAAATATGCTTATAAACCTTTTTTTCTTTTGAATATTATTGTGGTAAAGCCGAAAAATCTAAATCCTAACCTAAGTGAATTTGAGGAATGGCTTCTAAAAATACATTAGTATAAACAATAAATACTGTTGTAAATAACTCATCTTTAAAAATCATTAATTGCTTAAGAATGAGCTGTCATTGAAACTATGGGCAACAGATGTGATAATTAAATATTGTTTAGTGATCTACATCAAATATCACATAATTTCTGATTGGAGTTAAATAATTATGTCAACAAATCTTTGCCTCCTTTGTCCATCAAACTCCCGCTATTCATACTATCTATTTCCTGTTTGAATATGCTATTTGATAATTCTATTCCTTTTTTCATGCATTTTATTTCATATTTTTTTGAATTTAAATCATTTTTTGCCCACTTTAATTAAAGCATAAAAGAATTGTTCTCTTTGGAATCAGATGAGTTTATTTGGATCAGCTCTTCTAGTAGCCATCCTACTATATTTGAATCACATTCTAGTTTCAGATCTATTAACTTATTTTCCAATTCAACTTCCTTAGCTTCAAGAAAAAGAACTTTGATCTTATCAAAGGATAATACTTTCTATATCAAAGTTGCTTCTCTTTTAGTATTTTAATCAAAGGTTTGTGTAATTTTATTTTGGCTTCAAACTCAATATGAAACTTTTGTTCAAAAGTAAATTAGGATCTACAGAAATGCAATATTATTTCTGAAAGTAAGGTAAAAAAAAAAACCAAAGGAATAAAACTAAATCTAAATCTGTTTACATCTTTAAGTCACCTGTTATTTTGACTCAGCTAGTACTAATGAATTTAGAAGTTTTAAATATAAATATTGAGAAGTTTGATACATTTTATGAAAAGAAAACTAGAATAGGTGAAAAATTAAGGTAGAAATGAATAGACATCTAGCTATATAGAATATATTTTCCATTTAGTTCATCATAGCATACTAATAATTTTTCACACAATTCATTAAGATTGTCTTTAGACTTAAGAGTATTATATAACTTTTTTTCAAGCTTCTAATAACTCTTTTTTTTAATGCATCATTATCTTCATTTAAGTTTTGTAAGTCCTGCAAATACTGAAAAACTTTGTCTAAAGCTAACAGATCATCACATTCAAATGTAACATTCATATAATTCACCTTGAGTTTGTTCTTGAACTTGTGTATATTAATTGGAATAAAAAATTCCTTGCTATTACAAATGAGTTTCAATTCCTACTTTGAAGCAAGTAAATCATAATCATATTTATCAAGTAAAGTATTGGGTAAAATCAGCATTATAATATTACAAGAAATGTTTTTATCATATATATTATCAAACGCATAACAAATATGAGAGATTATTTTTTAAATATACTTAATAATAACAATAACATGTATAATTCTAATGATTCGAATGAAGAATTAAACCAGTATTTTAATTCTCCATGTGATGGTCATACAGATCCTTTAATATGTCATAGTAAAGACTATCTGATATTTTCTTATATGGCTAAATGAGCCGTTTCTATTTCAAGTTTAGCAATAACCAAAACCAGAATAGGCTAGATCTGGAAATAGCAAGAGCGATGAAATATTTGCTTTCTAATGATTTAGGAAAGACGTGTGAAAAAAGTATAAAAAATTTATTCTCTATTCTTAACATTAAATAATAAAAATAAAATCATTTTATTTTGGATAATCACTAAATTCAATAAATTCAACTTTGATAAATGTTATTAAGATCGGTTTATAAGAATAGTGGTCTAAAATCAGTCTATAAGATCATCATTGAAAATGATCCTCAGTTCAATCTTACCCTTTAGATCGATAAAGACCGGATCGAGATCGGATGGATCGGATTGTTATGGTATGACGAATTAACAGCATGATAGAAGTTTAATTTTATTGGTTGATCATCAAATAGAACAAATCAAACATGATTGACTAATACATATTGTATCATATAAATTTATTAGTAACGGTAATACAATATAACACTTTCAGTTTCTCGTTACAAAAAAAAATTTTTTTTAAATAATATGTTTTTCATATTCTAACGGACTGTTTAAAACTTTCAGATTAAGTTAGATCAAATATTTAAAGGTAGTTTGCTTATACGCATAAATGTAACAAAAATATATTTTTTTGTATAATATTTTTATTTTATTTTT
>CAMKVN010002047.1:0-15215 GCA_946474995.1 Funneliformis geosporum
AAGCTTTGATATAGTTTTACCTTTTTCCAAATTTCGCAGATTTTTTAATAAGGTTTTAATATAATTTAATCAAGTTTACTTTTACCATTTAGACGTCTGTCTAAACTCTTGATTTCGTCTAATAACCTTACCTCTAACGCATTTTGACTCAATTCTAGATGATGTTATCGAACTTGGCTAGAAATTAGCCTGTCTGATATCAAGAATTACACTGTTTGATATAGCAATTCTAGTTTAATTTTAATCCCAAATAATATATCAAAAAATTTTTACTATTCTGTTTGCCTCAGGGGGGACTATTGAAAATCAAGAAACAAAGTGATGCGATTTGAGCTGGCCCTGACATTACAAACCTAAATTTAATAATAAATTTTATGCTATTCTGCTTGCCTCTAGAGGGGCCATCGAAAATAAGGAACAAAGTGATGTGATTTGAGCTGGACCTGATCATGCAAACCTAAAATATATGTCATATGCTAAATCTAACATCGAAAAAGTTATATTTAGGTGTTATATAGTTTGCAAATCAAAAGCTTAATGATTATGTTCTAGCATGTTATCAATTTATAAATATACAGGAAACCATTCTAGAGCCATTTCTTTTACACAAACCTGAGAAAAAAAAGTCTAATTTTTCGTCTACTAATATGTGAAATCTAACTACAAAAAAAGTCTAACCTTTCAACTAACCATATAATAAATCTATCTTTTACTAAAAGTCTAACCACTTAAATACATATTAAACATCAGGGTCTTATCCTGAAATCTATTAATATATTAAATTATATAATAGCCTCTAGTATGAAGATTACAACGACCACAAGATGATCCAGTAGGCATATCACATTCTGATTCCATACAAGGCTAGCGTTTTTTAGCCCTATTTTCTCATAATTAAAAAAAAGTAAATAAATATTAGGTGACATAAATAATTAATTTAAATTAAGCAAAAGTTTACACATATATTAGAAGTTAGACTTATTATAGTATCATGGTTAGAAAAAATATAAAAAATCATAAATGTATTTGCTATAATAAGACTTTTGCCACACCTCAAAAACTTCATCAGCATTACAAAAGTAATAAAAATCAATGTTAGATTAGCTTCTGATGATATACTAAAGCAAGCTTCAGCTCCTGAGACTTCTAATCAAAAGGAGAGTCAAAAGGAGAGACCTAGCATGATTGAGCGACAAGACACTCAGGAGAAGCCAAAAGTGATTAACAAAACTTATAATTCTGAAGCAGGTTCTAGCCCATCAACTCAAGCTCACAGAGAGGGATTACCATCTAGTATTAAGATGTTTAATGAAGAATATATGAAGGAATTAATTGGTGAGAAAGAACCTAGTGAAGTTGAGCGACAAGATGCTTAGGAATTTACCAAGGGAAATATTTCCGGTCAATTTATGAGGAAGCAGAAGGAATTTACAAAGAAGAGGAACCACCCAATGATGATATAGTATTTTTGGAAAGAAAGTGTGATCTTGCAAGACAACATAGCTCTTTTAATTGTATCATTGTATGGGAGGGAGTTATTCCTTCATGTAAGAATCCAGCATATGCATTCAATAAAGAGCAAGACAATTTTAAAGAATATGCAAATGCACTATATATGCCTCACCTTATAGCATCAGCACCTGATGCAATTACAGATGTTTTCAAAGAAGAGTTTCAAAAAAGAGATCAAATAAAATTAGCATTGGTCATATATGCTACATATGTATCATATTCCTATAAAGGAATAGGTGATCCTTCAGATAAGGCAAACTATACTGTCAAATATTATCAATCATATCATAGAAGCCAATAACGTAAAATTCTTTCTGAGCAATATATAGATAAGTATATAACCTAACCTAATCTGGTGTAAAAATTGATCAAAATATCGAGAGCTATTTGAAAGAAGAATCAGGTAAAATTTTCTCCAGTTAGAAATGATACTTATAGAGTTATATATACTTCATTGAGTTTTTGGAGGTTCTCACATTGATATTCCCAAAAAACTCTCCAATACAAAATATACAATTAATCCAGATAATAAAGGTCTCATTGATCCAGAGACAAAAAAGCCTTCTGAAAAATGTCTTTAAGATGCTTTAGGTTGTTATTTTACCCATCAGGATGGACATACAGATCATCTTGAACAAATATTTCGAGCTACAAAATATAAACCATATTTAGATGTGGTCAAGCTCGATGGAATTTCAATGCCTACTCCAATTTGTCTACGAACTTTTCAAAAAATTGAGGAGATGAATCCAGATATCTCCATAAATATCTGGAAGTGGGAAGAAGAAACACGTATTTCTAAACCCATTCTTTATAGTAAAAACTATAACAGACAACATATTATCTATCTTATGGCCCTTACAAATATTACAAAATCTAAGGAAGGAAAATATGGGCAAAAGAATCACTTCCTTTGGATCAAGAATCTGAATGAATTAGTAAATAAGGATACATCTCATAAAGAAAAGAAATATTTATGCAACCGATGTTTTCAAAGTTTTCCATCTATAAAATCATTAGACCATCACCAGCAATAGTATTTTGGATTAGGTGAAGCCTCACAAAGAGTCACTATGCCTGTAAAAAATGTTAATGATTTCGAAGAGTTCAGGAATTATGGCTGTCAGATCAATGCCCCATGTGTTATCCTTGCAGATTTTGAGTTATTAAAGAAGAAGTGTAACACACATTATGGTGAAAATATGCGAAAGATAGCAGAGGAAAAAGCTAATAGTTTAGCTATAAAGTCCACTGGATTGATATTAGAGAAAAATGGGCCCCTTCTTATATCAAGGAGAAAATGCTACAGAAGAATTGATCTGAAGGATCGATCAAGTATTGGTAGAAATAAATAAGGTCTTAGCTGTTAAGCATGAGTGTATTATTACGGATGATTACTAAAGAAGGTTTAAAGAGACTGATAGGTGTTGGATCTGTGAAGACAAGTTTAGTAAAGATACAGATATGATTAATAGATTAGAAAGAAAGATTGCAAATCTCACTGACAAACTTACAGAAATTGTTCAAGATTCTAAATCGCATAATAAGATAGCTTCATCTAAAGAGATATCAAAGAGAATCTGGGAAAAAGAAAAGAGTACCAAATCAAAAAAGGATATCAAAAATCTCTATACAGAATTGCTAAAGGCTTTTAAGAATTCTGAAGACTATAAATTCTTAAAATTAGTAATCTCAAAGCACAAGCCAAACTTGCTAGGGAAGAAGCTAGAGATAAAAAGGTTTGGGATTATTGTCATATCACAGGTAAATTCCGAGTGGCATCCCATAATACTTGCAATCTTAAACTTCAGATTGAGTCATAGAAGACACCAATCCCAATTATATTCCATAACTTCAAGGGATATGACTCTCACTTGGTCTGTAAATCTGTTAAACGCTCAGGTAATTCTCTTCAAATTACTGTTATTGCTGAAATATTTGAGTGATACAAATCTATGAAAGTAGGCCAGCTTAAGTATATTGATAGTTTGCAATTTATGACTTCTAGCTTGACCTCTCTTACAAAAAATTTTGGTGATAACCACCCAATTATGACTGAGTATTTCAAGAAACAAGGCTATTCTTCTGAACAGATTTCTTTAGCATATCGTAAAGGAAACTTTTCTCATGAGTATATAGACTCTCATGATCGATTTAAGGAAACAGAATTACCTCTGATTCATGAGTTTCATAGTGTTCTTGGAGGTAAGATTTCACAAGAGGATTATAATCATGCCCAAAATGTATGGAAGGAATTTGGGTGTAAGAACTTGGGAGAATATAATGATCTCTATCTCAAAATAGACGTGCTTAGTCTAGCAGATGTCTGGATAATGTTTAGAAAGACATTTATGCATCATTATGGTCTCAATTCTAGCCATTATGTATCCGCATATTCTCTATCCTGGGATGCTATGCTTAAGATGACTAATGTCAAGATCGAGCTATTTACAGAAATAGTAATGCATGACTTCATTGAAAAAGCAAAGCAAGGTGGTATTACTATGGCAGTATATAGACATTTTCAAGCAAATAATCCTAGCATAGGAGAGGAATTCGATCTATCACAACCCATAACATGGATTTCTTATATTGATGCAAATAATCTTTATGGCTGGGCCATGAGCCAATTTCTCCCAATTGGAAATTATAAGTGGATTGCTAGTTGAGAATATCTAAAGAATAATCCTAAGATGCAAAAGAAATATCTTGAAACGATACTTAAGACTGGAGCAAATGCATCACATGGATTCTACTTAATGATTAATTTCCATTTCCCTCTAAAGACTCACAACTATTTGAGTGACTTACCACCAGCTGTGGAAAATGTTGTAGTAAAAAAGAATATGCTATGTCTATATACTAAGCTTGTGAATGATATAGATGGTAGACGATTCTATGCAACAGAAAAATTAGTCCCCCATCTTGACTCATAGAAAAATTATGTCATTCATTATCAAGAGCTTCAATATTATATAAAATTAGGTATGGTTGTAGATGAGGTCACAGAGATCTTATCATTTAACCAGATGAACTGGTTGGCTCCATATATTGCAAAAAATATTAAATTATACCAAAAGCTAAGAACACATTCGAAAAAGACTTCTTCAAACTCATGAATAATTCAGTATATAGTAAAATTATGGAAAATGTTAGAAAGTATCAGAATGTTAAGATCATAGCCTATAATAATAAGTCAGATGAGAAGAAGTTTCTCAAGAAAATCAAAAGCCCAGATTTCAAGTATGGTAGACCACTTGGAGATACGCTAGTAGGCAGTGTTGTTATAAGACATTTTTGAAACATAGCCTGGAACATTGGGACTTAATGTGAGACATTTTAGAATATAGTGTGAGACAGTCTCAAAATGTTTGGGATATTGAAAATGTACATCACAGCTAGCAAATGCATATATGAGAAAAGCTAGCTTAGTTCTCAATAAGCCAATTATTGTTGGAACATCTGTTTTAGGTCTTAGTAAGCTTTTAATGTATCACTTTTGGTATGATTATGTGAAAAAGAAATATGGGGACAATGCAAAGCTTGGGTATATAGATACAGACTCCTTTATATTCATGGTTGAGACTGAAAATATCTATAATAATATAGCAGAATGACCAGACATCTTTGATTTTAATGATTCGAAGACTATTGGGATTTTCAAAGATGAGACTTCAGGAAATGTGATTATTAAGTCATTTCACATTTGGGCAAAATCATATCACTATGTCTTAGCTGATAAATCTACAAAGTTAAAACATAAGGAGGTCAGCAAGAAGTATATGAATAAGATAGCTATAAAATCATATATGTTAACTTTAGAAGGATCTTTGCTTGATAATCTGATAGATAAGTCATTATTAATAAATCAAGAAGTTAAGGATTTAGCAATACGAACTGATGCTAATCCAATGACTCTAGTTTATTGGAATTATCTCTTCCAGAAAAATGCGTTCTATGCTAAGAATATAGGATTCTGATCAAAAGATCATGTTATATCTCTAGTTGAGTCTGAAAAAAAGGCTCTCTGTCTCATAGATACTAAACGCTGGATATTATCAGATGGGGTAACCAGCTTGCCTTATAGGCATTGGTCTATCATGATATACAAGAATATGGTCAAAGATGGTATCCCTCATGAAGTAGCCAAAAAAAGAGCTATAAGGGCTAAACTCCTAGAGAAATAGCAAAATGAATGTATGTCTTACATATCTAGCGAATGAAACTGAAATTAATGAGGCTAAGAAATTACCATAGTTAGATTAATGATATTACACTTATAGTTATTATATTTTTTTTATCAAAATAATTAAGCTATCTCCTGCAATACAAAAGGTACAAAGGAGAGGTGATTAATAAACTGTAAAACTCTGCTTACTCTATAAAATTCCTCTTAGGTATTTGATATATAATCGAATGATCGAGAGACTCTAGATAATCTAAAAAATTCATCTCGAATAATATATTAGGATAAGATATCTTGATAATATTTATTAAGTCTGCAATCATGTTTTAAATTTTGAGGGAGATATTTCTCCATATAATCTATAAGATTAGATTTCATTTGTTGAAAGAAGCATCCTTTAATAACATGACCAACTTTTAGGAACCACTCAAATTATGCAAGATGACTAAAATGACCATCTCTTTCATATAGATATATAAGGGATTTATTTCATAATTCACTTACACTGCAGTATTTATTAATTTCAGCTTTATTATTAATATCAAATAGATGAAAAAGGATATTATCACAAATGCCGGGAATATTAATAAATTCACTTTTTCTTTTTTTCTGAATAACATATATGGATACAGCATTCTATTGGTAGCTTACTCCGGTACAACTCCTATAGAGGTCTTTCCTATCGAAAAAGCCAAAGATAACTTCAAGCAACTCAGGTATTTCTAAGGCAAGCATTTATTAACAATTTATTTTTTGATTGAAAAAATTGCAACGGTTCCGCAGTATTACGTTTCGCAAAATCGATCTACGATTTGATAATTAACTTCTAACCCATGATGTAACACAGTAAAGCTTCCCAATTGTCAAGGCTATTTCGGGTTCCTGTTATTCGAATACTTCATATCTGGGCTTGTTTTGAAGCTCTCGGTGCCCTGCATCTGGTCGAATTTGTTTGGGGTTTCTATGACTTCTGGATCACGTTTCGTAAACGGTTGAAGTTTTAATTCTTATATATTGCTAATAATATATTATGGGACTCAAGGGGTAGCTATGAATTCTTACATAACAACCTATCAATTTCTCACCTCATTTAGGTTCCCAGAACCGGAAACTAGTATTTTGTAGGTTGCCAGGTCATCATCATTTCTCACGCCACTTTGGTAATGTTGCATCCACAAGATTCTTTCGTGATTATATCGAAAATAATTGGCTTTACGATTTTCTGAATAACTACTCATCCTGTGATTGGAATTTCACGAAATTTGATTTGGTAAATTTTCAGAACCTGCTGAATCCAAACGTTCAATCCTCATCAAAATTAGGTCATTGGTTGACGAGCTATTCGCGTTCCAAATTCGTTACTGCAAATCGGCCTTTTATGACAATTCCCTTGAAGCTTTGCTTTTGTGGGAGATAACCTAACCATTTTAGTGATAAAAATAATGGCAAACTTTTTGCCTGAAAGCCTTGACCAAAGGAGGGAATTAATACTTTTTGACTTAATTGATTGATTAGAGACCTGTATGTTAATACAGCTTAATTTCAGAATCGCGAAGATCTAAGGGAAGTGCAAATTTACATCAAGATTTTAGCAATTTTGACCCCCCTCCCTCCCCTTGTCATCATCCATTTTAAGAAATTTATAATTAACTTATATAAAATTTATGGAACATCATCATGGATTGAACCCCTTCTCCCCCTTTTAAAATGACGTAATTTCTGACCTTCCCCTAATGATCAACTGCAAGTCCCTAGTGATCAACTGTGGAAGAAATAATAATTATAAAAAGCTGGGTAAATTATAGTTATCTGTAAGAAAAAAAAATTTCTTTCAAATTGTGTATATTTTAACACTACCAATTCAATTAATTAATCTTTCGCACATAAAATTCATATTAATCAAAATATAATTTTCGCATAGTTAACTATCAAACAATCAATCAATTCTAAAACAAAAAAATTAATAAAATGCTATCCTCAGTCATTTTTATAGTAATAACTATAAAATAATATTCCAGGGAGTTATAACTATTAAGAATCTCCAAGCTATTTTTTTGGGAACTTTAATCCTATATATAATTTTTGCTGGAGCATTCATCAAACAAAACACTGGAAGAAATAGTAATCTTTCAAGATCCATCCTGATCCAATCCCTTTGGGACTCATTAAATATTAAACCTCAGAACATGCGAACTGATAATGAATAAAAGAATGAAACGATTTTACAAGATATGATTAGATTTTGCTTGCAAATGTTTGGTAACCAATATGATTTTCTGAGACTAATATGCATCTTTTTTTCCTCTGCTATAGCTGGCTTCAATAGATATTCATTTACAATAATGGATAAAATCTTTCTACAGATTGAAAGGAAGGGGAAAAGAAGGAGATAAGGAGAGTTAGTTTTATACAAAATAGTAGCAATAGCAGTAGTAATGGCGATAATAGTAGTTAGCAATAATAATAGAAAAAATCAATTGGTTTGATAGTGCAAAGAAATGACTTGATGCTAGGGACTCTCATTTATGACCCAGGATCTGAGTACTCCCACCCACTTAGTTTCTTTATGGTTCTATGAGCATCATTTCATTTCATACATTATCCTTCCTCCTCCTCAAATATGTATTCTATTTTAGGTTCTTTAGAGTCATCAGGAGGTCCTCTTAGGACTGGATTTTTCTCAACATTTTGTTATATATATTAACCTTTTTAATCTACTTAACTTCGGGACAATTAATCTTTGTATGACCAGCCTTTCTACAGACTAAACAAAGATGAACAATTTGTTTAATTAGTGCTTTTTGTGCTACCTTTCTAACCACTTTTTTTTGTAGCATTAACACTTCTAGGCTTGAAAGGACTCTTTCTTACATGAGCTGTTCTGCTTCCCAATTTTTTTTGAAGATCATTATAGATAAATTATTTTAAAGTTGCGTCATCTGTAGCTATTCCTATATATTACAAATCCTTTGCAAGTTGAATTTTAAAATCATCTTTTTGTGGAATAGGAGTAGGTATTACTGGTTGAAATTCTGGTTATAGTAGTATAGGTATTTGACCTGTATTCACACTTGGATTACGTTCTAACCACAAATCTTTTAATTGTATAAAGAATGCATCTATATTACAAATATTAGCTATTCTCATCTATATAAAAAGATCACCAGATAATTGACTTTTAAGAAATCCTAAAACTTGTATATTATTATCTGGAATACCCAATAATAAAAGTCTAATTCTTTTTTTATATGTATTAGGTGAATCGCTAGGTAAAAATCTTTCTTGAGTTAATCTTTGAAAGGCCACTTGCTGACTACCTATTGTTTCACACTGATATTTTGCTCTCATCCCTATCCATAAAGTAGCTGGAGAATTAATAACAGGATTACCACCAGTATAGGGATCATTTGCTGGAACTGGTATATACTTTCCTTCCAACTTTGATTTTAAAAGACCAAATTTAACAGTAAAGTCCCCCGTATTAGCATTTTCAAGTACTGTCATATTTGGCTTTAAATGTGATATAGAATTCCAAATTTTATCTAAGTACACATCAGGAGATTCCTGCTTAGTATATTGTTCATGTTTAGCAAAAATATTTGCTATTGTATTATATATCGGTTAACGTCTAGTTTCTGCTATATTTAGTGGGTTAATAAGCAGATTATTTTGTAGATTTAAAATAATTTGCTGGGAATTTATTTCTCGAGCTTTCCATTTTTGATATCGGTTAAATACTCAGACTCTATTAAATTCTGCTAAGTCAGCCTCAGCTTTATGTCTTCGATTTATTAGTCGAAGGTCTACCTTTTCTTGTAATAATATATGATTATGCCTTTCTGCTCTCTAAGTTCTAAGCCACTATATACGATGCTCATTTGCTTCATTATTTAGAGCTTGTGTTAGCATTTGATTATCATTCTGTGACCTAGCTCAGACTTCTTGCAATTGTTGCCTTAGAGTTTTAGCTTATCTAATACTTTATTCTACTATCATATTCTAATCTTGTCAATATCTTTAAACTAAACAAATATAGGTAATAATATTAGCGAAACATGTACCAAATCTATTAAATTGCCCTCTTATATCATCTGGAAGAATAACTCCAGTATTATTTAAATGTATTTGAATCTTGCTAAAGAAGCTGAAGCCTCAAATCACCTATCTAAGATAGCTTTTATTGTATGCTCCATATCTAATATTTCTTTATTATTTGAAACTTTTTTATAACTTAGACCAGTTATTTCAAAAATATGGGTCTTAAGCTGATCAACCTTGTCTTTTAACCTCAAAATATGGATATAGTACTAGTATTACCTTTATGTTTTAAATCCTACAATGCTTTGTGAAGACGCTGTTTAAGTGATTTGATCTCAGTCATAAGAGACGCTATCTTATCTTCATGAATTGAGATTGCTGAATCCTGCTGAGATAATGTTTTATAACAGGTTTCTAGCTCTCTGCTAAGTGCTTTGAGTTTTTTATCCTTAAAATTGTTTTCGGCTATTTCATTTGCCAATTCTTTGCGCAACTCTTTATTAATATCAAGGATTTCGATATAAGCCAGGTCAATGACATTGATTCATATTATACAAATAGATTTGAGTAAAGCTAGAAATTTATTACCAGCCTTCGGGCTATCAAAGAACTGCGAAAAAATTGCATGAAAGCTGGGTTTGATTTTACCTTAAATAAAGTGCATGATTGGCTTGAGAGACAAGCTATGCATCAGGTTCATAAACCTTATCCTAGAAATATTCCAAATGCATCTTTCATTAATGTTACTATACCTATGAAGGTTATTCAAGCTGACTTATGCTATTTGTCTTACGATCAAATTGAAAATAAAATTTATAAATTTGCACTTAATTGTGTAGATATTGCTACTCGTATAAAATGGACCTATCCCTTAACTAACCGTAATTATGCTAGTGTTACTATAGGCTTTAAAAAACTTTTTAATTCACAAAAATGTCCGCTTACTTAGTCTAAAAAGATATTATAGTAGAAGGGGATGTTGAATTTCTGGGTGATATTATTAGATTAATGAATAAATATGATATCAATATTCTAATAGGTATTATTGAAAAGTTTAATAAGACATTACAAGAATGGTCATCTATTATTCAAGATGCTATTAATATGAGATTATCTATATCAGAACGTTGTCGAGCTTGGGTTAGAAACCTTCCAATTTTCTTGAGAATCTTGATAATTCTGTGACTCGTCTTCTAGGTATTTCTCCTGCTAATACATGAAAACTGAAGCATGTTTATGTAAAACCTTCTAAGCATAAAATGGGCCTATAGGGTTTGATAAGAAGCAATTAACTTATGATATTCTTGTAAGATATATACTTAAACCAGGTGAGTTAGAAGGTAGAAGAAGATATGCTGAAGATATGATTTGGTCAAATGATGAAGGCAATAGTCTAAAAAGATCTTTTGTGAGAGAAAGATTAATGGTTATTAAAGAAGCTCAGCTATCACCTCGATGGGTACTTATATAATAAAAAATCCTCAAGTATTTTATCAGCTTATTCTTCTGTAATATAATAATGCTTAGCTAACTTATAGTATAACCCATATAGTTCCATAACAGCATTAAGAATTTTTAAATCTTTATCATAATAAGATTTATAATCACTAATAACTTGCTTATATTTGTCTTCTATTAGAAATAGTCTTCTTGCATTTTCTAAGATATATGATTTAGAATCTTCTGTCTGATGTAATTCTAGAATATGCTTTTTATAATTTTGCATAAATTTACCATCTTTTGGTCTTCCACAGAGAATTCCTGCCTTAAACACTTTGATTAAAGCCTTTTCGACTTCCTCGAAAGTGGGCTTTACTTCAGATAATTGAATTTGTGTACTCATTGTATAAGTATATGTATTATTATATTGTGTAAAGATTTGTTTAATTAAAATTATTTATATATTTAAAAAAAAATAAAAGCAGATTTTATTTTGATTATCTTTATAATTCTGGTAAGACTTGTAATAAAGCCTGTACTCGATTTGATAGTTGTCGATTGCATTACAAAGCTAAAAAGCGCCAGTCTTGCATGGAATCAGGATACTGGATCATCTTATAGTCATTATCGTCTTCATACTAGAGGCTATTATATGATTTAATATGTTAATAGACTTTGGAATAAGGCCCTGATGTTTGATATGTATTTAAGTGGTTAGATTTTTAGTAAAATATAGATTTATTATATAGTTAGTTGAGAGGTTAAACTTTTTTTGTGGTTTGATTTCACATAATGATAGATAAAAGATTAGACTTTTTTGTTTCAGGTTTGTGTAAAGGAAATGGCTCTAGAATGGTTTCCTATATATTTATAAATTGATAACATGCTAGAACATAATCATTAAGCTTTTGATTTGTAAACTAGATTACAGCTAAATATAATCTCTTCAAGGTTAGATTTAGCATATGGTATACATTTTAGGCTTACATAGTCAGGCCTAGCTCAAATCACATTACTTTGTTACTTGATTTCGATGGCCCCTCCAGAGGCAAGAGAATAGCATAAAAGTTATTAATAAATTTGTGGTTTGCAATGTCAGGTCCGTCTCAAATCGCATCACTTTGTTCCTTGATTTTTGATGGCTCCTTCTAAGGCAAACAGTATAGTAAAAATTTTTTGATATATTATTTAGGATTAAAATCAGGCTAGAATTGCTATATCAAACAGTGTAGTTTTTGATATCAAACAGGCTAATTCCTAGCCAAGTTCGATAACATCATCTATAATTGAGTCAAAATGTGCTAGAGGTTTAAATTTGATAATTTAATTCATATAGCTAAAATGGATTCGTGGGCGATTAGAAAACCTTTTTGGATATCTTTTGGATTTTTGTCCTAGAAACCCCATATTCACCTTACTACTAGTCTTACTCATTATACCTTCACAATAAAATATTCTTGCGATACTATTTATTCAACTTCTGGTTTTTCAAAAATTAACCTAAATTCTGATTTATTCAACTTGAAAAATTAGTTTTTTTAACAAAAATATTTTTGCGATTTTATTAATACAAGATAAAATTCATTTTTTCAGTTAAAATTTAGCTAGTTGTGATTGGATTTAATAATATTTTCTTTTATTTCTTTTCTTTTAAGCAAAATTTTATCTAATATAAGAAAAGTTTAATTTTTTTAACTGAATTTTTAATTTTTTTATAAATCAGAAATAAATAAGTTTAAATAAGCTTTTAAATATATTGTATCAGAAATATTAAATAAAGTATAATTGATTAATTATTTGATAAATAATACTTACAACAAATAATAATAAAAAGTGATAATACAAATATAAAAATCATCCTTATAAATTGCTTTATTTTGAACTTTTATTTTTTCTCTTATTTTTTCAAATATATAATTTAAATGAATAGAAAAAAAATTAATCGCTAGCATACTTAATAAAGAAGAAAATAAATCAAGTCAATCCTCTACTGCAGCTTCTTATAGAAGAAACAGATCAATTACTAGTTTAATTGATAAAGAAATATCTTCTACTTTTAGAACATCATTATTACATAATGTAATAACAAGATATCAATATTCACAAAGCTTAATTTTAGATGTATTCTATCAACTCAAAATTCAAGAAGATATAGGAAAGTCTTTAATAACGTCAGCCTTGATTAGATGAATCATTGAATATAAATCAAAAGATAATAAATATCAAGAGGAATCTGATTTCACATTTGTATTTTAAAGATGTGTAAATAGGTACAATAATAGTCTAAAATACAATATTAATCCTCCTAATGACAATTCCAAACAAAGTATTGATAAACTTTCTGAATCTTCTGAATATATTACTAAAGAAGACAATATTTCAGGTAGTAGTAGTAATAGAAATGAATCAGATGATGAAGAATCAGAGATTACAAAACATTTGAAAGTTATGTATTACCTGATTATGAGCCATTTCAGGACTCACCAGATTTAGAATTAACAATTGATAACTGAATTTTATGGATTTTGATATTTCTGACAAGATTTAATATAACAGAAATAGCAACCGAGGCTTTGATAAAATTTATGAAGTTAGTCTTGACAGAAATCAGTAAAGATGATTTTATAGACTTTTCAGATTTAATATATTTAACAAAAAAAGAACTTAGATTAAAAGATCATTTTTATAGTTTTGTTTCTTGTCCGAAATGTAATAAGCTATATAAAAAATAGGAAGTAATAAATTTTAGACAAGAATATTCACTTGCTATAATGAAATGCTGACATGTAGAATTTTCTAATTAGTCACTTTGTAAATCATGACTTTACAATACAATTATATCTCAAACCATCAGTGTTTCAGCAAATCGAGTAGTAATTCAATCTAATTTAATATTTTCATTTTCTGAAATCAGACAACAACTTGCTTCGATATATCATTAGTCTTATTTTGAAAGTTGTTTGAGAAAATAGGCAAATTATCAGCATTATGATAATATCAGAACTGATATATATAATGATCAAGTATGGCAGACATTAAAAGAATCTTTTGAAGAAATTTGCAAAATTTTTTTAAAGATAAAATAGCTGATTCTTACCTTAGATTAATGTTGAACCTGGATTTGTTCCAACCTTATGAAAGTATTGTATATATTATTAGTATTATTAATGCTGCTATATGCAATTTGTCGTATGATATTTGATTCAAATGTAAAAACCTACTAACTCTTGACCTCTTACCTGAACCAAATGAAGTAAGTTTGCATAAAATAAATCATTATTTAGCATTGATTGTTGATGAATTAAAATTGCCTTAAAATGGAATAACTATAGATAAAATATATGAATTTCAAGAAGGAAGTATTATTTGTGTAGCTCTAATTCTTATTTCATATGATATACCAGCTGCTAGAAAAATATGTGGTTATATTTCAGCCTTAGTATCATATCATAGATGTGAGAAGAAAGCAAATTATGAAAATCGGCAGCATAATTTTGCCGATATGGATAATTTTGATAATTGGTTCTTCATGTGAGATCCAACTGAACATTATCAGAATGCTTTAGAATGGAGATATTGCAATTCTGATGCTTTACAAAAAATAAACTGATGTAAGATGGTTTGAATTATTGCGATTATCATATAGGAGGTGATCAGTAAAAAAGAAGGAAATCCAAATTTTGATCAAAATTTATATTATTGTTAATGTGTAATTCCTGTGAACTACAACTGTTAGACAAGGTGTCAGAGTGTTATTTCTTTTAATATATGTAGTAATCTTAAGGCTTTTACAAGTTTATTATCATGACTAATTTCAAGTAAAGATTTCAAGTCAGGTTTATGCGAGTATTTCACGATCAACAATTCACAAGATATCGAGTAATTATATTTTGAAGTAAGATGTTTATTGATAAGAATATATATCGTTGTATTGGTTTTTCAATAGGAGTTGGTGGCGTTGTTGTTGGTGTTGGTGTTGGTGTTGGTGTTGGTGTTGGCGTGGCGTTTGCTTCTCGCAAAGCTTTAATTTCCTATAAAT
>CAMKVN010002048.1:0-15214 GCA_946474995.1 Funneliformis geosporum
AAAAATTCATGAGATAACAACAATATATTCATTTAAATAAACAATGTTAGTACGAGATTACAAAGCTTGTGTAATGTTTCTTTTCAACATTCACATATCAGATTTTGGGAATACTGTAACTCGCAAAATTAATTTATAACAAATGGGAAATCAACCAAACTAAGACTTCAAAGTAATATATTTTAATTTTAAAACATTTATTTAATAATACTCATTTATATTTGATAAAAATGAAAACTACAACGATAAGTACTACAGCAATTAAAATGGGAGCGTGATTAAAAATTTGCTGATATAATCAATGAATAAAATCTTTTCATGATGGTTATAAAATTAATTTAAAAAGTGGATATTTTCAACCAGCGAAATAAGATTTGCGTTTTAATGAGTAAACTTCGGCGAAAATTTTATTTTTTTTGTAGTTTTATCCCTTTCAAATGCAAACGCCCATATTTTGGGTGGGTGGATGATTGATTTCAGCGATATTAGAACATTACAATATGCTGAGAGTACTTGCAAGGAGGTATTTCTAATATAAATGAGGACCTCTTAGAAAGTTGGAGAAGTCGATCTGAACTTTCTATTTTTACTTCAAAGTTTGATTATAGTAAAGAAGAATTTATAGTGATAATAAAATACAAGGATATATGGTGTGATCAAATTTTTAATAAAACGTTGGTAAGTAGTGGAATAATGTTTTACCTTCTTTTAATGTATTTTGGTTGGACGAACGTAAAATTATTTGTTCTATAATTAAAATCCATTCTGTATGTAACAGACAACGGTATTTTTTATCCAAATTATGTTTTTACCAAATAACTCTATAAAAGGATTAAGGAATAAAAAAAAATGTTTCGTGAGTATATAAATCGGAATATCTTTCAAAGTTTTCAAACAGGAACGAACTTATTAAATGCAATTAATCTTTGAATCCTAAAAATTTATTGGGAAAATTTAAATAATTATAAACATAAAGGAACTTAAGAACAAAATCATTAAGTCTTTAGATACAAACGTTCTAACGATTGATGCAAAAAAAAACTAGAAAAGAATATTTGATCAAATCGGTGAGTTAAAAAGTACGAAATTTTTAAACGGAAAAATAATGACTCGATTTAAAGTCCGATGCATAAGTTACATTGCTCTGTGGACTATATCTCCATGATCCGTTAATAATTGGATAATTATGATCAAATTTATCATTTTTTTCTTTATTTTTCCTGAAAAAAGTTTCGGAAGAACCAAAAAAAATGGGAACTTTATTTTATAAGGAATTATTAAGGGAAATTGGTTTTATCCGTGTGCAAAAATGTTAGATTCAATTTCGCCATTTTGAGTTAAAATTGACCGATCAGTAATAACCTCGAGAATTTTTTCTTATACATTTTCGATCTTGCGTTTGAATAATAATTCCCGTTATGCAATCACAATCGCTATAGATGTGTTCTTAAAAAGAGTTGAATCAAAAAGTAATTCAATGTATACTAATAAAAAAGAAAAATCATTTCATGTGCTGGAGAAAGTCCATTTTTAGCTTTTAGTTACATCAAAATGAATTCTAAACAAACATATCCATTAATTGAAATATTTTTATACTAACAACTTTAAAACTACCATTTTATATGATACCACGTTTAATGTACATATTATGTTGAAATCGATGATAAATTTCTCGAATATAAAGATGAATTCCTGGAATAAAAACAGATAAATTGATGATAAAAACATCAAAAGGTATGTAAAAATTTATTTTACCCTGAATTTTTTCTAACTATGTTATTTCTGCCAGATTTGACTGACCTTTTTGGCATTTTTTTGAACTCAACTGTCATTTCGGTCCTTTATTTTATGAATCGTTTTAATAATTTTGCCTTAAACCCTCATACGTACGAAAGTATTTATTACATTTGATCCTTTATTAATTTTTTGTTTAATCTTTTTTTTCTTCCTTTTCCTGAATAGCTGATATATGGAAAAAAATTAAATCAAACAAATTTTTCAAAAAAAAATGATAATTCAAAATTCAAAAAGTGGCTGGAACTGGCTCAGGAAGTGTTGAATTACTACACTACATTTACTCGATTCAAATTCGAAAACAAGATTTTCTGCTTCCTTTTCCCATAGAGCATCGACTTAAACATATATTGGGGTAAATTATAGATATTTCTCATTGGAGACTTACCACAACTAATAATTCAGGTATACCTAACCTTTCAATTTTTATTTTATTTCATTTAATTATTTTATTTATACTCTTCATTATTTTCTTCATTTTAGATATTTTATGTTGCAAATATAGCATGCTATATATAGTTGCCTGACGAATCTCCTGGGTTTAGACAGACCGTCGAATGTCGACAGTGTCAAAACCTTAATAAAATCCTATAAACTAACCTGTCGAAACCCGTCGAAACCTGCCAAACTATATTAAACAGTCGAAACTACATCAAGGACTTATAAAAAACCTGTCGAAACTAGAGGTTTAGACTTTTCGACAAATCCAAAATAGGTTTCGTCAGGCAAATATATAGTATGCTTGTCTTTTTTTTTAAATTTATTTTTTAATGTTTTAAACGAAAAAGGTGACAAATTAAATATATTTAACTTTATTTTAGATTACAACCTACTAGAATTATTGTACATTTTGATTATTATGAATCGTCTTTTGATGTGATGTACCAAACATTTATAAATCAATATAAAATATAAAATTTCTATCATAATACCTTCCCTTTTAATTGAAATTCTTCATTAGGATCATGTATAATAATTTCACCATTGATAATTATAATTATAATTAAGCAATGATACTTTGTGAAAATATCCAAATACACGAATAAGAATTTCAAAAAATTTAAACGAAACGAAATCAGAAAGAACTATTGGCTAGAATCTATGATTTTTCCTAATAACTTCACTCTAATATACATCTTTTCCCATATACTTTTACGTTGTTGACCCCATGATAAGAAATGTTTAATACATTTCAAACGTTTTGAGATTTTCCCATACATCTAAGTAATGTTAAAGACAATTTTCCATGAGGACATCATAAGCTCTGTCGAAATATTTAACTAATAATCATAATGTACTTTCTATCTAATTTATCTTCATTCTTTACTTCGTTCGTGATAATGTATCTTCAGAAATCTTTTGTTCTTAAGTCTTAAATAATGTAAATAATGACTTTTACCTTCTTAATGTAGTATGTAGTCATCTCGCTTAACATATAATATTCATCGTATATTTCAATAAATTATAAATAATATATTGTAGAGTCATACAACACTCATCGAATATTGTTAAGAAATTCATTCGTTTTGTTCCGAATCTTAATAATTGTTATAGATATATTTATGGATTTTTATGTGAACAGCAAATGAAGGTAATTAATAGATTTATTATGAAAGAATTTTTTTAGGTCTTGTTGATTTTTATTACGAGTAATTTATCTTTACGATTTTTTCTATTTAATTGGATTTTTGTTGTACTTTCTTTGAGTTAAATTAAATCAAATGATTATTTTATTATCATATTCGTTAATTTTTTTTTTAAAAAAAAAGGATGAGAGAGTGAAGTTAGTTGAAAAGTCATGCGAAATGGAACCATATATATAGATTAGAATTGGAAATGTGACTTGGACCAAAAATCGTGGGTGATGATACCAACCAAGCCTTTGTCTTTCATTTATGGACTTTTTAGATTGAGATTACCGACTTATTTTTTATCTCATATATCAATCAAATTTACAAGATCACATTTTATTTGTTTTGTAAAAATCATTTGAATTTTTTAGGATCCCTTAAAAGCAGATTTGAATTTAGCAACAAATTATTCTATAAAGTATCAAACAATGACTTCAAAATTTCCCTCTTTTCTTAAAGAATAAAATAATGGTTTTAAATTCATAACACCTTTCCTTAAGGAATAAAATAATGACTTCACTTGTAATCCTTTACTTAAGAATAAAATAATGGTTCATAAATCCCTTATCTTATAAAGGTTTCAACATTTGTAAATAATGACTTCAAAATACCATTATGGACTTTATTAGACGCCTCAAATGGTATACAAGTCGAAAAAAAAAGAAATTTACATTAAATATCTTAAAAAAGAATTATATTATATGATTATTTAAAAGAAATCAGATATTATCAATAAATTATAAATTTATTTGTTTCATTTATTAATTTATCAATAAGGGTATTTTTATCTGATTGAAATAACGATCAGATTTAAATATTTGAAACTTTTAATTGCATCCGATGAATTTGAGACTTTATATAATGACCATCAACCTCTGGTTCTTTATAAGGATTTTAACATTATAACAAAATATTTACTATATCTTCATTTCGTCTTGTAATAAAACATAACGATACATATAAATATTAGAGATGTGTAAATATGATTTAAATTATTAAAAATTATTGATTTATTGATGTTATTTTAAATTTTATTACTTAGATAATTTAATAATATGTTTTTTTTTCTTTTTATTTTACAAGTATAGCAGTTATGTACTGAAGAATGATCTCAGCAGCAAGTTGCGTTTACTATTTCCAATCGTTTTGTATGTTGGTAGGTGTTTAGATAATTATGTCAAATGTGATTTTTTTGCTTCAGAAAGTTCGACCGTAATTTTATAAAAGATATAAGATTAAATATTAGTCAACAAACATTGCGAAGGTAAATTTTTATTTTATTATATTTTTTTATTAGAATAAATAGATACAAAATTTGATTCTGTAAATAAATTCCTTTTAACTTACGAACATTAATACTACTCTCATTGATAAAAATCAAAAAATGAGCATAAGATTATCTTGATGAATTCGCTAAGGAAATGAACTTCTGAGACTATTTCAAAGGTCTTTTTCCTAGCAAACCTCCCATCCCCCTTCCACCTCTTGCGGCATTGATGATATAGACTTAGTAAATGTAATTACAGCACTTTTGCATTTCAGATTATTCCCAAGATTCGTGGTATTAATTATAGTTATTTTCATATTTAATAAAATGATATATTAATTAATTCAAATGATTAAAATTGTAAGTATAAAAGCTTTTAATCTTAATTTATATTTTTTCTATTAATTATGATAACAATAATATAAATTTTTAGATAAGAAGAAGGAATATTTTAAAAAAATACAAATTGGAAATAAAAGATAGAATTTAACTTTCCTTATCTATAATATAGTACCAGTCATAACAAATTCTGGAGTCGGCTCAGTCAGCCGTTAAACACTTTTCAGTCGACGACTGAGTTGACACAGTCGCCATAATTGTATTATTAGTATCTTAATATTTAACAATATTTTTAAATTTTAATTAATGTTGCAAAATGTAGATAATTACAAGTTTAATCATAAATAAAGTTGTCGGAATCCCATTCGATTAAAATTTAAAAATTTGAAGTATTATTTAATTAAAAATTTCACAATATTCTGACCTTATGTCAAATTTGGAACTGCGGCTCATTCACGGTTCAATCATTGAAAATTTCGGAATCGACTCTACTTGATTTTTATCGTCGACTCTGCTGGTTGTATTTTCAATTGAAAGAAAAACTTGATAAAATTCATTAATTTTCGATCGACTGATAATTTATACTTAAAGTTTTAAGTAATTTTCAAAGAAAAAAAGACGAATGAAGTGCAAAAGTGCGTTCAACAATAAAGTGAGATCTCGTACTACCAAAACCCGACCGTTGTTGTTTTCTTCAACTTCTATACAATATACTCTCATTAAACGTGATGAAAAAATTCGAAGTACTGGTTCTAATATTCTGCATGCTATTGAATTTTGGTTTTAAATATATATATATACACGGGTCAAGGATTCAATGCTATGATTGGCGCAGCAACTGCGGTGCATAGCAAATTTCTGCATATCTCGTTTTTGTTTAAATTTATTATATCTGCTAGTAAATTGAAACAACGATTTGTATAATAGATCGGAATTCAATCTAGAGAAAAACAGAGAAAATAGCAAGTCGTAAAAGTTTCAAAAGATTTAATTAGACTATTCTAGTTGTGGTGATAAGTCTAAAGAAAAGGAAGGCTTGTAGATTTCCTAATTAATAAAGTTGTTTATTTTCCTTTCAATCTTCTTCGTGTCTTCATAAAGGTTTTGATGCGATAACTAACTATACACTAGCGAATCGTAATAATTAAATACTACATAATTATGCATTAGACGAACTTAATAAGAAGTAAATAAGTTAAGTGTTTGCTGACTTGAGAAAGCAAGGAAATCCAGGTCAACACCGTCAATTTTCGTCAACATAATTTGATAAGCAAAAGGTCGTGTGCTGCGTCGTGATATTTTTTGTCTTTACCCACTCTCTCAATTTTTTTTTTTTTTTACCCAACTTTTTGTGATTTATTAAAATATTTCATCACAAATGTCAATTGGGTTTGAATTAAATTTTAATATAAATATCCACATATGTGATACGTTTAAATCTAGAATATAAAAAAATTTGATAATTTATATTATATGATATTTCAAGCTGCTCGACGTCGCACTTCAATTCGTATTAAATGATTGTGTCGATGGGACCGTTATAAATAGGTTTCATCAATATAGATAATCCGCGTATGACTGGTGAAATAATTAATCTAATTCGGCCATCTAAAAAAAAAGGTATTGTAACACGAATAATTCGATATTTTTTTGTAATAGTTTCGTACATTAAAAATAGATTATTTTGGATTAAACCAACATAAAAATTGTGACCGTTTAATTGGTACAAATGTAGTTTTTCCACAAAATGCGTTTTAGTAAAGAACTTCATGATTGAGGATATAATTCAAGAAGGATGAGAAAATAATATTAATATGATATTGATATTTGTAAGAACATGAGGTTTTGGAAATGAATTTCAGGCTACATACATTTGCTTTTTATCGATTTTTGGCTGCTTTCATCCGTAGGTTATGCCTTTTATATTTAATTAATTAAATAAAATTAATTAACAAGTTAGGCCGATTTCTATAAAGACTTGAAATCTTTTTCAAATATAGGACACAACACATGAGAATTGATTTTTAATGCATCCCAAGGAACTTAGAATAGTTATAATCTTAATTACCTTAATTGAAAAGGTAATTTTTATTTTCGGTTAAAGAAATTTCCAAGAGATCATTTACCAGTCCTAGTTAATTGCATCCAAATTTTCAAAAAAAAAAAATTTGCTATAAACAATGTTTTGGTATTTATTAATTAAATGGATCCTTAATTTATTTCCGCATTTGTCAATCGTGTCATTATAAACTGCTGCACAAATAAATGCAATTTATACCCCTTGTACTCTCATCAAGCTTAAAACAAAGACCAAAAAAAAAATAAAAATAAAAATATTTCTTTTTTTCCTGATATCTGTATAAATAAATACTAGTTTCTTACACAAACGATTTCAGATCGTTACACCCGTCATTTTAAAAAACAACCTTAACTTTTTGTTTTTCTTTTTTTTGAAAAAAAAAAAAAAATAGATAAATAAACCGTATGCTTTTTTTAAAAAAATTTGATTTCTGATTTGAACGTAAAGAACAATTTTTATTAAAATGTCTGAACTTATTGAAAATCAACTATGTTCCAATTGTAATCAACCTGAAACTGGTTCGTTTTGGTGTTATTATTGTAATTACAAAAGGTTTCAACAAGATTTCAATAAATGGACTAGTGGAAATGAACATATAGATAAATTCATTCGAGATGCACAATTAAATGCGATGAGTAGTGAAGAAATTATAGAATGGATCCCTTATGATCGATTTAGAAACATACAATTCCTGGCTCAAGGTGGTTTCAGTACCATTTATAAGGCCATTTGGTTGGATGGATACATTCGTAGGGATGGTAAGGACAATCAATGGGAAAGGTTCTTTGTACCACTTATTAAAGAAGATTATGAACGTGCAAATCTTGAAAATATTACAGCCCCCCTTAAAGAAAATGAAAAAATCGGCTTGTATATTGTATTAAAAAAGTTGACAAATTCATCAAAAATGAATGAAAATTTTTTAAATGAGGTAAAACCAATTTAACAAAATATTTCTATGTTATATATGAAATATGTTATCACGAAAAAACTAAAGATATTGATTGAATTGTGATTTTAGTGGAAAAATCATTTAGAATTTGCGCATTCAGCTCAACACAATCAGTTTACATCCCCAACTAGATTATATGGAATTACGCAGGATCCTGAATCATTAGATTATATGATTGTATTAAAGATGATGAAGCTTGGAAGTTTGAGATCCAATTTGATGATAAAGAAATATAATCCAAATGATAAATATTATAATTTATATTATGTAGCAAGGGCACTTTTAGCTTTGCATAAATGCAATTTATTTCATGGTGATTTCCATAGTGGGAATTTATTATTATCCGGTCGAGTATTCACTTATATAAGTGATTTGGGATTAAGTAGACCAATAGATAAACCTAATGAATCAGATGAGATATATGGTGTGCTTCCTTATATAGCGCCGGAAGTATTGTTGAAAAATCCGTATACACAAGCCGCTGATATTTATTCATTTGGTATTATAATGTGGGAGATGACCTCTGGTAATCCTGCTTATAATGATAGACCTCACGATTATATTCTTGCTTTAGAAATTTGTAACGGATTAAGACCAACGATTGTTGAAGGTACTATGCCCAAATATATAGAATTGATGGAAAGATGTTGGAATTCCGATCCCAGTCAAAGGCCAACCGCTGAAGAATTGGTAATACATTTTAAGGAATGGAGGGGTAGATACTTGATCGGTGAGAGTGTTCAAGTACCAGGTCAATTATTAATTCACATCGATTTTAAAATATTTATTTGACCAATTGAGCAACAAATAATAATGATTTTTTTCTTTGTTTTAGAACATGAATATGTTATTGAAAATCATCCATTATCTTGCTACACGAGCAAGAAAATCAATTATTCTGCAAGGTTGGTTGAAAGCTTAAATCGAACAGAATTAAGTTCTGAGATTATAATTAAAGATGAAACAATGATAAGTGAAAGCTTAGGTAATACCCTTTCACCTGTTATTGTCCCTATAAACCTTTAATTATTTAAATATTATTAAATATTTAAATATTTATTTATTTATTTAGAAAACTGTAGGATAACTTCAAAAATAGGTAATTATTTCCTTAGTATAAATCTACTTGATTTCATACTATTAATTTATCAATTTATTATTATTGTAGCAAGGGTATAAAATTTCTATTTATCTTAATATTATTTCATAGATATTGCGCAGTAATATCAAGATGAAATGATGAATATGATTAGATACCTATGTTACGTTCTTTGCATAAAAAAGGCGTTACAAAGGAATCATGCATTCCACAGCATCGGCGGGAGAAAAAAGCTAGAATTTGGGTTATTCGTGACATACGACTTATTACTTTTGGCTCTGAGAACGAACATAAATTATCCATAATCACGAGAAAAAAGGACAAATATATTACATAGATTATAAATAATTTTTAATGTTACATGATAGACAAAACTCAGAATATATCTTTTTGAGTTTTTCGATATATATTATTTAAAGGAAAAGCGGATTATAGTAATTATATATATACTGTATATTGTAAATATCCTAATTATTAAATAGTAATTAGTAATTATAAATTTTTTATTAAATAATAGCAGATGTGGTTGCCTTTAAAATTATTTAGGTTGATTGTAATTGTGGGAAAATATTTTATTAGATCACATCGAATCAATCATTTAAATATATTAAAAGTAATAAATAAATTTATTTAAAAGATTATTATTATTGTTATGAGTTCAAGATTTCCTCTTCAATTATCTTTAACATTTAACAGATCTTTAATCTCTCTATAAATGGTGTGAGTATGAACAAGAGTGGTCGACATACTGTATCCGCGGGATCATAATAATTTAGTGATCAAATATTCTTGCCAAAATATGGTGATTTTATGGACCATCATTTCGGGGTGCGGTATCTAGATAAGATGCATAATGCCTTGAGGTACAAGTTTGAAAGCTAATGCTTGATAACTTATCGTTTATATTTTGATTTCGCTCTATGTCTGCGAGTCTAATACTTTTTTTTTTTTAAAAAAAAAAAAGAAATATCTTTTCAAGACATCATCTATTTTATAAAGTCTACCTAAAACTATTTCTTTTATTACATGCACTAATAAAGTTTCCCGTGTTTCTCGCACGAAACGTTGATGTTTATTATTATTTAAATTGCTAAAACTATGTTGCCATCATATGGGTCATAAGCTATTAAAATTAGGTTACGAGACATAGTAAATCATATCTGAACATGAGTTTTAATAGCAAACCTCCCATATATGAATTATTTATTAACGTTAAATGCCTTAAGACAAGTTTAACATCTATGAACGTATTTACCCCGCCGAAATAATTTACTTTTCTTATTCTATTATGGATTTGGTGGCGTCACTACTCAATGGTTACCTTTCGCTCAAAATTATGTTAATTAATACGAATAAGTATAACGTAATGAAAACCTTTCCTTCATATAGTTTTTTGATTAATTTCCTCTACTAACACTATAATTCCTTCAGCGTTACTTGGATTAAGTTAGTAATGTCATTTTTACTTTCTTTTGTATCAATAAAAAGCTCTACCAGTAAGTTCTTATCTCGAATTCTTTTAATGCCGATTTCATTGAAATTGGAATTATTCATACTTGGTCATTCGACTAAACTATGATTTATATTTAGTAATGTATAAATTATTAATACAAACGTTTATTTCATCAAATCTCAAAAATATATGATTCCTAGAAACTTACTTCTGCGTATTATTTTAGTTACTCATTCCTTAATTCTTTATCGATTTCATATATTTCTAAATATATATATAAATGTATAAATAAGTCACTTTTCGTTAAATGTAAAAGGAATCGGCTTCAAATAATGTTATATTTACTTACTCTACTGAATTTGGTAACTATATCCTATTAAATTTTTCCATCTTTGTTCCGAGAATAAGTAACGCCGTGACTATCACTGGACGAATTTTCTTGAAAGTTCTGACCGTGTTATCACCATATGGGGCGATGTCGTTAGAAACACCCTAACTTGGTTATTTATTATTTGTTTGATGGTGCGTTTCTAAAGACGAAGCAGCCCCAAATATGTCACTATGGCATTTTTCTTCATTGTAGTTCTTAATTTATCTAGAGTACGTGGATTTCAAGTGATTAAACTCACCATATGATAGGCCTGCATTATGCATAACCCCTAAACCTACATGACAAATTTCTAAGTCCCTCAAATAAATAGTAAAAATGAATCAAGGCGGAGTGATAAATATTGCAATCACGTGATCGCAAAATTTTTTGATGTTTATATATGGTGAGTTAATTCAAAAGGTCTACTCAAAATTCTCAAAATGAATGCAAATATTAATGAACAAGTAGAAATTTTTAAATCATTAATAAAAAAAACAATACCAAGGAATGTTTTGATATTGAAGAACTGATTCTTTCGTTTTTTTTGCATCCTCTTAAAAAGAAATCTAATCCTTTCAAAAACAGAACAACTCAATACCACTTTGAATATTATTCTCAACCTTCGTGAATTATTATCATCAAATAACTTAGAGATCAACCCCGAAATTATAAATATTAATTATATTTGCTCCGCATTAATCAATGAAGACAATAAGGTATTAATTTAATGAATTTTCTATATAGGAAAATACTTTGAAACTTGGTAATACTTGATGCGACATGAGGTGGTGGAAAAGAAATATCAATGTCAGCCTCGTGTCCTGATACTGAAATTTATTTTCTTGTAAAAGAGAGAAAAAAAAACAAAAATTTGTTTATAACAATCCTAATTATTTTTAATTATTATTATTCATCAGCTTGTAAATCAAACCATAGAAGAATTATGGAATAACATTGAAGGTTATTTGAAGGTATCACGTCAATTAGAAATGATTGATAAAGAAACCCAAAGAGCAATTACTTAAGGCGAATTCGATAAAAAGATTTATGATCTTGAAAATAAGATTCGCGATCTCGATAGCAGGGTTAGTGGTCTCGATGACGAATTTGAAGACCTTGAAGGTAGAATAGATGAAATTGAAAATGAGAATGAATGATTTAAAATGATCAATATTTTTACTGTTTGTAGCCCAATGTTAATTATTATTTTTATTGATCATATGAATTATCATTACGAGTAGATTAAATTTTTAAATGCAAGGTGGAATAAATGATTGAAATGATTATTCTGATTGAATAAATTGAATCACGTTTTATTCATTAATCAATATAAGGTTGAAAAGAACGCGTCATGTGAAAATTTAATTTTGTGTGATTATAAAAGCAATGTCATGAAAAAGGAAACAAATGATCAAATCCGAAATTGTTAAATGACCGATATAAAATGTCTGAAAAGTTACTTTATTAGAATCGTTTAAAATTTTTGAGAAAAAAAAAAGATTGAGGTAATTAAATTGTTAAATTATTAAATTTCAACAGACGATTAAATTTACATTATAAATTATTAATTGTTTGATTTGGATACATTTTCAGAGACGTAATCCCATTTTATAACAAATTTCACAATTTGAAATTTTGAATTTTAAGATATTTCGCAATCTAACATACAATAAAAATGTCAGAACTTTTTAAGAATTTCGTGAAATAACAATAATGGTTTAATATTATAAATTAAGAAATATTAACCTTACCTATGAAAAGTAAGAATCTACCCAGAATTTACTTGCAATAAATTACTGGCACGAAATGTGACACATCTGAATAATATTGGCGAGGCTTTCCAGACATTAAAAGGATTACTGTATATTATATTCCTGTTTGAATTTTAGAAGACCTATCTTTTCACGCTCAAATATAAATTCACCCTCTTCAGTATCTAATTAACCTTCCTTTAATAGTCTAGCTTACATTTCAAATCCATTGCAACTTTTACCTCTTTTGCTTTCCGATTTCTTTAATGATGTTTATCAGCAGAGGGTTTTGCGGTTTCTAGGTTTCAGAAGTAACAATGATCTCAAAATTTTGCTTATGTACCGTATTTATTCATATTTTACTGAATGTACCTTGGCACTTCTTCTCTCAAGTTCATTAATAGGCTGAACTGTTTGCAATATTTGGACCACCACCTGTGCGAGATGATAATACTGTAAAAAAGAATATGCAAATAAAAACCAATCAAAGTTAGTAACAAATGTATGCTGAATCTGCGAAGAATCATTTTTTTTCAAAATTCAAACTTAGGTGAATAATGTGAGTTCGTTTGCTATTAAAGTTGAGTCATGAAAGATTTCGAATTTTCAAACTTCGTGTTGGTAGTAGGTTCAAATTCCAGGATGAAGATAGAAACAAAGAATTCATTTCGAAGAACGACCCTCATACTCAGCTATCTAAAGTGAATATTATGTACCAAGGAAGATTCTTTCGTAAAGGGTAAAGGTAGAGTCTCGAGTTGGTGGGAGGAAAAGCTAACAAATTAATTTACAAGACTGAGAGATATAGCGCAATCCATCATCTTTTTATCATTATCACTGATTTTCTTTAGTGCTGTCAGAATTTTTTTGGTAGGCTCCTAAAAGTATGTAAATGCCTTAGTAGCTATTATAAGACTATAACTTATGGAACGTTTTTAGAGTTCCGCCGAGTCAACTTTTAAACTCTAAAATGTGTATAAAGAATATAACCATCAAAGTTTCAGTTGTTTATTTATCGGGAAGAAAATTCATCGAAAACGTGAAAATATTATACGTAACGGTTTATAGCATAGTTACAATTAAATTATTATTTATTTTTTTGAGAGGAGACATTAACGTTAAATCAATCATAATTTCACGTGATATTCCTCGTCATTATCACACATTATTTAATCAAAAATGAGTATGAATTCCCCAATTTAGAAATTCAATGCGATCAATAATGTATATAAGTTTACTAAGCACCTCTTTTTCTCACAACTCTCTCTCATTAAAAAAGAAATACCAATCTCTTACAAATAATAAAAATAAAAAAAAAGGAATGTCTACTATTCCTTCAAGAAAAAAAAAGATTTCGTCATCAAGGCATATTCCTTTATGTTGGCTTTTTCTTTTCTCTGTCAACAATTTAACGACAATGTCAAACCGTCCTAATGATTAGAATATTTCAACTGGACTGCATGTCTTTACATGTTTTACTTGTTTGGAGGTTCAATGATGTCGTATGGATCGTTCGTGATTACTAAACGCTCTTATTGTATTGAAAGACCTCTTGCTATTTTTCCTTAGCGAAGACAAATCAACCTTGGTTGGTTATAGAAATGCCAAAATACCTTACTCTGTCTTACCCATCAATTTTTTCATTTTATATTTTTTAATGAAATAGTCCCTCGCTCGCTCGAAGAACCAAATCGGTTTACCCCTACTCCTTCTTCCGGTCTATAAGAACTGGCTAAGTGTAAGTATTTCCTGTTCTACAATATAACGACGATGTCAAACTGTCCTAATGAACTAGAATATTTCAACTGGACTGCATGTCTTTACATGTTTTACTTGTTTGGAGGTTCAATGATGTCATATGGATCGTTCGTGACTACTAAACGCTCTTATTGTATTGAAAGGCCTCTTGCTATTTTTCCTTAGCGAAGACAAATCAACCTTGGTTGGTTACAGCAATGCCAAAATATCTTACTCTGTTTTTACTGATTAATTTTCATTTCTTTTTAATGAATAGTTCCTTCCTCACTTACACGGAGAACCAAACCAGTTTTACCCCTACTCCTTCCGGTCTATAAGAACTGGCTAAGTGTAAGTATTTCCTGTTCTACAATATAACGACGATGTCAAACCGTCCTAATGAACTAGAATATTTCAACTGGACTGCATGTCTTTACATGTTTTACTTGTTTGGAGGTTCAATGATGTCGTATGGATCGTTCTTGACTACTAAACGCTCTAATTTTTTTGAAAGGCCTCTTGCTATTTTTCCTTAGCGAAGACAAATCAACTTTGGTTGGTTATAGCAATGCCAAAATACCTTACTCTGTCTTACCCATTAATTTTTTCATTTTATATTTTTTAATGAAATAGTCCCTCGCTCGCTCGAAGAACCACATTGTGTTGAGCAGGGTGGACATACTTCATATTATCACATTTGTTGATCATTTTGCCGATCATTTGCCGATCATTTGCCGATCA
>CAMKVN010002049.1:0-15206 GCA_946474995.1 Funneliformis geosporum
TTTAAATTGTAAAACTCTTATTTACTTATTTAATATTATAATTAATTAATTTGTATAGAATAAATGAAATTTCTTTTTTATTTTTATTTTATTTTATTTTATTTTATTTTTTAATAAAAATTTTTTAATTTCGAAAAATTATATTTATTTAATGATTACATGTATAAAAATTGCAATCAAAATTACGTATATAATTTAATGTTTATATGTTAAAATACAACCAAAAATAACATATACAATATACTGATTAGACGTAAAAAATGCAACCAAAAATAACATATATAATATACTGTTTAGACGTAAAAATTCAATCAAAATAACATATACAATATACTGATTAGACGTAAAAATGCAACCAAAATTAATATATATAAAATACTGATTAAAATAAATTCTGTATTTTTTTTGCATATGGAAAAGGACGATTTTTAATATCTAATATACGAAAATATTTATAATATATTATAAAATCTTGCCAAAAATAACGTATACAATATACTGATTTAACATATAAAATTTAACAAAAATTACGTATATATTATATTGATTAGACGTATAAATTCAGTATTTTTTTACATACAGAAAAAGATGATTTTTAGTATCTAGTATACGAAAATATTTACGAATTTATTATACTATTTTTCTACGTTTATTATATGTTTTTTAAACGTATTATTTCTGTATACTTTCCTTATACATATTATTTATAAGGCAATTTTACTATATATTACTAAGTAAAATTTATAACATCTGATAATTTATTGTAGGGCAGTGTATAATGCATGTTTACACACTTAAATTCATTAAACATAATATGAATTTTAGTTTAATAAATTCAGTATAGTAAGATTTTTTCTATTACTCTATGTATTTCTTATTATAAAATAATAAAGTTACTGGTAGTGTTATATCGAAAAAAAAAAGGTTTTTTCTATGAAAAACTCTTTCCTTTCATTGGATTTTATCCAAGAATTTTTATTTTAAAAAAGTGTCTGTTCAAAGGCGGCTACAGCTTAGCTTGCAAATAAAACAAAAATCCTCTCTTTTCAAAAATTTTCCTCTCTTTATTTCCCTAACCCCTACTTAAATGAAAATTGCTATTGAAGTCTAAATCATATTATTTTTTGTTAAAATATTTTTTTTCACCTCTCTTTGATATATTTTTTCTCGTTTTTTCTTTTTCAAAAAGAATTGCCTACAAAAGTAGGCATCAAGGGGTATTCTAACCAACGATCAGGATTGATATGCTTTAGATAAAAATCCCATGTGATGACACTTCCTTTTTTATTCTTAAATAACTACACTTTCTTTGATTGATTAAAAACCTTTCACGTAGATTCTGACATACGATCACAGAATACTATGTAATGTTTTTTCTGGATTTATATAACTGTACGATGATCACTATTTGGACAAATCTTATGATACTATCTCATGAACCCTGTGGCTCATTTTATAATTATGCGAGTTTAAAGAAACTCTACTAGAACTTAGTGGTTTGGATACTTCTGTAACGAGTGGTCATTATAATCTGGAATTGACTGGATATTTTAGCTAGAAATTTAGTAGAGTCTCCTTTAAGTTGCTTCTTTTTGTAAATTCTTTAGCGTAAATGATCGGGTCTCATAGTTATTTCTTATAAAATATATGAGCCATTAGTTGAAGGGTTATGTGTGTCTTTTTTCTTTTTTAGGAATTTACTTTAGAAAGAAGATAACTAAGTAGTATTGATTATAGTTTAATTCCATCCCTTATTGATAATAGTAGTCATTATACACATGTGTAATGAGCCTATTAGAGGATAGTGGTAATGCTTGATCGACTCAAACGAACTTTAAATGTAATTATGGAAGGTAGCTAGTCATTTGTAAATTAGTTTTTGATTTTACTTTCATTGTATTGTTTTTTGTATAAATTAATAAAATGATTTAGCAGTACCGCATTGTTACACTTTAAAAAAAAGTTTTTCTATATTTAAAAATCTGTATCATACTATAAATCTGTTATATCATAAAATTCGTTATATCAAAATTTGCTATAGAAAGAGTTGACTGTATATTTTAAAAGCATAGTTTTTAAAAGTAACACTCTGAAAGTATTATTATTTAAAGTAATGCATCTGAAACATTTTTTTAAAGTAATGCTCCAGAAGAGTTTATTTAAAAAAACTCTTCAAAAACGTTATTCTTCAAAGAAATATTACCAGAATTATTTTTCTTTAAAAAACTATGTTAGAATCATTTTTTTTTATAGAAAACATTATCAGAATCATTTGTTTTTAAAGAAATTGTTGCCTAAAATATTATTCTTCAAAGTTAATCTGTTGGATTTATTATTTTTGAAAATGAAAAATTTAAGTTGATGAGTTAATTATACAGGAATATTGCCAGTAAAATCAACTTAATATATAGTAAATCATATGATCTATGATATAATTTTACTGGTAATTATTTGTATATACTGTAAGTATTATTTTTTGATAAATAATATTTAATGATATTTAAAATTAACTTTAATTAAAAGTAATGTTTATTTTAAATTTAAAAAATCTATTAAAGAAATAATAGATAAATAAATAAATATAAATAATTTAAAAAGTTATAATAACTTGAGTTTTATTGTAAATTTATAAGATACTATCTATATTTTATATTATAAAACTTTTATATAAGTAATCTAAGTGATTAATTAATTAATAAATATAAAAATAATAATAAATTGTATTAGTTATTATAATATTAGTCTAATTAGCTATTAATAAGATTAATATAAAGTTATATGATAAATAGTTATTGGTTTTATAGTAATTTATTAAAAATTAAAGCAATTTAAAAGTAAAACTTAGAAGTTGAATTTACTAGATCTTAATAGTATTATTAGGGTAAAACCTATAGTAGAGTATAATAAATAAAAATAATAAATAATGATTACAGTAAACTTAGATAGTAAGTTCTTAAGATTTAATTGAAGGTTAAATCGTAGTTTAAGTGATTCATAACTTGCTAAATAACAATAACCTCTGGGATAAATAATATTAGTAAGGTAGTTTTAGTTGGTCTTAGTGTTAAAATAAAGATCTTAGATAAATATGAATCAGGTAAATGGTTCATATATCTATTAGTATTGTGCATTCTCAAAAAAAAATGAAAGTTTTGTTGGATAATATAACAAGTATAAATAATGCAATTGCAATTCGAAAAAAGCTTAAAATCAAAAAAAATTGAAGTTGTAAAAGTATAGTAAACAGACCTTCCATCAAAAAACCTTGCCTTTAGAATTGCTAATAAGAATTTTTAAAAAAGTATTAATCATGAATTGCAGAGGATATGAATAATGTTATTTGGCTAAACGAGTCAAAATTTATAATTTATGGATTAGACACCATTACGCAAATCATCATGTTAAACGGTCCTATTTGGATGGTTCAGATTATATTGTGCGGGGGTGTTTTACATAGGATGAAGCAAACATTTGTAGGCCCTTTTCGTTTAAAAATGTTTCATGTAATTGTGGATTGTAAAAAAAATTTAATGAGCCCCGCTGAGACAGTATGATATCAATATTATGCCAACTCATCTAGAGCTAATGACGACTAAGTTTTAATGTAATTATTTTTTTTATTTACATAAGAAATTTAATAGAAAATCGGTCAAAAGAAAGCATCGCATAGCATAAATTTCTTAACACTGCGTAACGATTTTATAAGTTGATTCTTTATAATTGGTCTATATATAAGTTTTGTAACGTTACGTAATATTGCAATTTGCATTAATTGACCGCCACAGGAAGATTGCTTTCGAGGGTACATATGTACTAGTCGGATTAGGTAGTAATTTTCATTATTCAGACATTTTTATTTATTTTTATTTTTATTTTTTTTTTTTTAAAAAAAAAGAAAAAAAGGTTATCTACTTAGTCAAAAATGATTATAATTATAAAAGGTTTTTGAATATATAGAAAAATTATTTAATTAATTAAAATAAGAAATTTAAATCGAATAAGAATTTTTAATTAAAGTTATTTTTATGAAGAAAAATAAAAAATGTCATTTATAAGGCAAGAATAAATTTGAACTTAATTAATGATTATCATTACAACGAATTATTGTAAAAACAAAAAAAATAAAGGAAAGTAATTAAGGAATATACTGTATATAAAGATGGTGAAAGAAGAACCATTAAAGGAGAAAGGTTGAAAGATGTAAAAAATGAAGGGTATGAGATTTTATCTTGTTATTTCGGTCCAATCGAATTCTTCTATATCATTTTCAGCATTAATATTCCAGTCGTAATCATCATTGAACAATTCAGCATTAGCATCGATTTTAAAATCCTTAAAAATAAAAAATTTAATTAAAATCTAAAATTTTTTTTAAAAGATAAATATGGGTCCTAAAAACTCAAGAACTTACTAAATTTTTATTTAATGACAATGCCATATCATTTCCAACATATAAATTGGAAAATGCGATATAACTAATAAACATTAATAATACAATGAAGAATCCATAAATCACGAAATTTTTAAAATTTGATTTTTGTGAAAAAAAATGCTCAAAAGTTGGTTTTGAGTATAACGGTAATGTATAATTTAATGATTGTTCCATCATGATGATCATATATTCCTAAAGAACGTTTGGTTTTCTTTTTTGGCACATGAATTTAAAGAAATAATGAAACTGAGATTTGTGAACATTTTCGTTCCTTTTATAAAATTATTTTCTTTTTCTTGGCAAGCAACTTAAACGGGTTTTACAAGCGGCTTATATCCAATAACAAATAAGTAGGCTTTTATTTATAAATTGTGAAATTTATGGAAATAACACATTACACAGAAACCATAAAAAAATCGTTTTTGAATTTGACCGATACAATATACTGTATATATTTATTTAATTCTTCCTTATTTAATACATGATCTGCAACTTAAAAAGCGTTAAACCAATAATTAATTATGTAATCCGTAGATCGATCAGATGATGATCAACGACTGGAGAATGTTGTTTTTATTTGTCGAGCTAAACAAAATTGATCGGATGGAATGACGACAATTTATTTTAATTTATTTATTTTATATTTTTAGATGATACAAAATAAATTTTGTGGTAGCTAATTAGCTAATCCCATGCAACATAATTTTTGTCATGTGATAAAAATTATTATATAAGAGAAACTGCGCCACGAAATTATTATCAATTTTATAAAGAAACACGCGCAATGATGTAAATTTGGGTAGCGCAGGCAGTAAGTGCAAGCGTCTATTAAATTATATTTGCGCTTATTATTATTTTACTTTTCCATATGGTCTACACAATATTTTTACATTTTGCGCTTATAAAATATTTTGAATTTGTCATTGAACATGCGGTCCAAATAACTCGTAATTTTTGTAACGACGGGCTCGTGAAGTCATCAAACATGTAAAATTAGCGGGAATTTCGGGAAAAATTTTTTATATCTCAAAAAATATTTCTTTTAAAATCCTCTCTAATTTAAACAGGAATGATTTTAAAAGATAAATATTTGATTAGCACTTATCTTCCTTTGTGGATACCTTCTTTCCTTAGAAATAAATTTACATAACGGCCAACGTCAAAGCTATGTTGGAATGTCGTGGAAGCTTGCGAGACCCAATTCAATCCAATCAAATATTCAATTGGATAAGGAAATCTTAATATGGTTTGCCTATTTAAATGCATTTTTTTTTTTTTTTTTAAGTTATTTATTTTATTTTTTACAAAAAAAAATATATATATAATTACAAACTTATACCTTAAAAATCGTATATTAATTCTTAGGTCATAAAGAAAAAAAAATAAAGCATATTTTATTACTACAATTTCTCAATTTCTTTTTTCCACACTTTTTTTTAAAAAAAAAAAATAAAATAAAATAAAAATTTTTTTTTTTAATTTTTAAGAAGTTCCAACACATTCAGATTTTCAGATTATATGCCGCCACTTTTTTATTTGTTTGGTTTTATTGCTTGTTTGTTTGATCCTAATAATTCCTGTTGACAATATATACTTTTTTTGTTAATTTTTTACAAAAGTTTTTGATTCCCCCAAGAAAATACAGCCCTAATTTTTTTTAGTATTTTTTTTTTAATTTTAATTTTTTTTTTTTTTTTTTAAAAAAAATTTCCAAAATGTCAATTCTATTTAGCGGAGGAAAAAGAAGTTTTAAAACAGCACCCTTTAAACTTTCTAATTCATTGACATTTCTCAATAACATCAATTTAATATTTAACTACAATATCATCCAGGGATAAGAATTTTAAACTTCCATCTCCATTGATTGGTAAACTATCAAAATCTAAGTGAAGACCACCAATTCCAAGATTAACATATTTCAAAGTACCTTTTCTTATGGCAAACCTTTTAATTGAATCAATATGAGAATCGGTTAAAAATATACGAGGATAAGAATTTATCACAAGCTTTTTTAGAGGGGCTCGACAATGCATTAAGAAAGTGTTTAATTGATCAGATGTCAAAGGCATTAATAATTCCAAGTAATGTAGAGAAGGAGGAACCACTTTACCCATTTCATTTAGAATTATTTCTGTGTCCTCAATAGAATTTGAATGTATGACTAAATATTCCAATTGACAACCACTTACTAACAATAATAAATGTGAAATGAATAGTGACGCTATTGAAATATTTAGATAAGTGATGTTTGGACAATATCTCGGTAAAGCTTCTACCAGGGAATTTTTAATTGGATTTATGATTAAATGTTCTAAACTCCAGCCGACTTTTTCTAAAAGAGGTAACACGGATTCATAATCACTAATTTCAATTAATTCTAAAGTTCTAATTTTACATTTTGCTTTAATTAGCGGACGAAAAGTTTCAATATCACAATCTTTACCACCGATAAATCGTATTGTCTCTAATTTTGTACAATGTTCAAGACCATCTAAGGATACTTTACGAAAATCTATACATTCGAATTCCAATGAAGTTAGGGTTTCCGATTTTTTTGCCAACGTGGCAACCGCGGATGTCACTCTGCTTCCAAAAGATCTAAATTTTACATTGGATAATTCTTTTTGTGATTCAATTAAATTTACTAAAGTTTGACCACTTGTCCAGTGCATGTCATTTGCATCAACATCCAAGATTCTAATCCTTTTACAAATATTTGGCAATTCATTCCAAAGTTCACTTAAATTAAATAATACTTCAGATGAGGAGAAATTACTAAATATGCAAACCAATTTTCTTATATTTGAAATGAAATTTAAATTTCGTTTAATTAAAGAAATTTCTACTGCAATATCCATTGATCCAGCAGATACATCCAATGTGAGACTATCCAATTTTGCTCCACTTTCAATAAATAATTTATATAAAGCCCTTAACATCATTTTAGTCACATTTCCTTTGTCTTCCGACGTTGTGGAAGAATTTATCCATAAGGATACATATTTTCCTAATAATCTCGTATTTAAACTTTTTAAAAATGACGCATATTTAAAAAATGGTGATCGTTTCGTCGTCGTTATTCTCTGAGGTAAAGGTAAATTATTCGAAAGTGAGATTTTATCTTGATCATATTTAAGACATCTAAAATATGTTTGCAATAAAGAGAGAATTGAATTTTCCGATAACTTTGATGTAAAAGGTTCAAACCATAATCGAGGGACCGATGTTATACACCAATGTCGATTAACCAAAACACACGAATGTAATGATGGGATATCATTTTCTAGATGTTTTAATATTTGTATCATAGATTCTGGTGGTAATGATGGAGCTATTGGTCTTTCCACATAAGAATTCATAATTCCTAAAAAACTTGAAAAAAAAAAATTTTTTTTTTCTTTTTTTCTTAAAAAAATTAAAAAAAAAGAAAAAAAAAGAAAAAATTTTTTATTTTTTTTTTCTCTGAAATGTAATGGGAAAAAAAAAAGATGTTGCATTGAACACCATTTCTTTTTTATTTGTTATGTAACCAAAAATAAACTGTTGTAATACATTTAGTACTTCCAATCGTTAACTACAAAAGTAAAAAAAGTTCAAAGATCATTCGGTCATTTGATCATAACAATGAAACCTTAAACATCTAAATTCATCATTTTATCATAAGAACAATGGGTTTCTTTCCGCAGTTTTATTTTTACTCCACAATTGAATTACCAAAAACGCCAAATATCCTTATTAGTTTTGAAAAATGCAAAATGTCCTTGGTCAATTATCTTGGTCAAGGCGTTTCTTATTTTAAAACGTTACTCCTGTGTTACACTGGTGCTCCTTGTGTTATGCCCCAAATCAATGACGCATATCACGTGAGATGCTGGCGTCGCTCCAACTTGCCGCAGCATTATCTTGTGACAATGGTAATCGTTGATAGATAGTTCGTTCTTTGACCAGAAGTAACTTTTTTTTAAGTGAACCCACCCTTTCCAAATAATTAAAACGAATACTCAACAAAGGAAATGCACAAACCAGAACGAATACGTTCCATTTATCCGGCTTCTACGTGTTATTCACAGAACACATTTTATTTTCAATCCGAGAAAATTTTTTTATTCACAAGTTCATGGCTACTACAATTTACAAGTTGAGTGAAATACAAAAAAAAAAAAATGCTTTCTTTTCTCTCTTTTTTTTTTCGTAAATCTAAATGTAAACAAAAACTGTTTTATTATGACTGCCCTATATATATAATTATTTCCGATTGTTTATGTACCTTTTTAAGTTTTTTTTTTATTGATTGATTGATATTGTTTTACGAGGAATTTTAAATTTTGACGGGGAAAAACGGAGATATGATAGTAATACAAGGAAAGGATTTACTTTATTAATCTGATACCAGACATGCGAACTTTCGATCACGCAAGTATAATCATTAAAATAAATTTGTGAAAAAAAGATTTACGGAACCTTGAATCATTTATGGTAATGAAATTATAATTTTAATCAAAACTGTCATTACTTGACACTTTCTTGTACAACCAAGCAAAGAGTTTTTAGTTTTATTCATATTTTTGACATTTGATTAACTATAAATCCATGCCATGTGTTGTTGTCTTTCAATCACTAAAAAAAAAAAATTTTTTTATATAAAAGCAAAAAGATAAGGTCAATGTTTAACAAACCAGTAATATATCACGATTTTAACATGATTTCTTTGATTGGATTATCTTTAACTTGAAAATAATTTTTAATTTTGCATGTTGCATGAATTGAAATTGTTTCAACTGATATAACGATAAAATAAATATTTGATTTTTAAAATAACTGAAACAGCATGTGTGCATCTATTTACATGCTGAAAAAAAACGTGTTAAACTTTACGATAAAATTTATTTTTCATACCACAACCTTAAATACATTTATCCGATAAAGGTTCAAAAAAAAATCTTTTTTATTTTCTTATTTCTTAAAAATTAAACTATCGTCATCTTGTGATCTCTACGAAAAAGGAATTCTGATACGTTTGATGTTCTATTAGTTTTTTAAATGCGGAGGTTAGGAAAATGCATTGGGTAATAAGTGTACATGCACGTGAATAAAGTACGTTTTTCCTAAATTAGTTTCATTTACAAAGAATTTTTCGAATCGAATCGGAATCTAGATTGAATCTCTCAAACTAAAATGGGTGATAGATTCGTCACGTTGGATTTTTTTTTAGGTAATTTAATAATCTTGACCAAAATGGCTCATTAGACAAATATTACTTCATTATCTTTGGATATCTGGTGGGAAATTTCTAATATGGGTCTACACTTCTTTATTTGTCAAGTTTTCATGTTGATAGTATGCATGTTTTATCATACACACCTTTTTTTTTGAAAATCAACTAATTTCTTTATCTCATTGATAATTACCGTAATGATGCAGTGAATTAAGATGGTGTAACGTACATTTATCAAATGCTATAGAAAATACAATTGATGCAATTATATAGATTTATGTTCGCAATGGATCATTTCAAGTCTTCCCCCCTTGTTTTTAAAAAAAAAATCGGTTTGTAAGCAACCTAAAATAATTGTTGCGTAACGAAGCTAGCTGCACAATCATAATCATATGATCCCTTGATAAAGATGTAAATGATACAAGTCCACGACTTTCTTTCATTTCGAAATCGCATCTCATCAATTCATGTGGCAAAAAGTCAATCATACTCTAACAAGTAGGTTCCTGTATACCGGTATGCAAGTCTTTTATTCTCACGTGATTGACACTAGCTAATTGCGCGTCCTATCTCGAGCATTTACGTTTTACATAAATAACACTATAACACATGACATTACATTATAACAAATCACTTTTCATTCTATTAAAAAAAAAACGAAAATTCTAGTTGGAATGCAAACCCAAGTTATAAACGATAGAAATTTATGGATTGTTTTTGGTAAAAAAAGTTTCGTCCTTGAAGTATTAACGGTACAAGATCGGCGTGATAACTGAAAAATAACAGTATAGATACTTCCGTAACATCACAGAAACTAGTCGTGGCACTAAAAAAAAATAAAGGAAATTGCACTCAAATATGATTACTACAAAAGGGCTCTTTATTAAACCTTTCATCTCCCATCTTTTTTTCCCTCGGCATCATTTCATACGACTTAAGTGTGTATAATAAAGAGTCAAATTGTATAAATTATGAATTCAACATCAATAAAACCAGTATTTTTGAATGGTATGTTACACTCGAATTTATTCACAACTCCTTTTTATTTCATTCCCATAAAGTTACGTGGCCAATAAGCTTTAGAATTATAGAAAACAGAACGTACTTTCTTTTTGTTATCCTCTCATGGTGACCTTTGACACAGTATAACAACAGAAAATCAATTTTGAAAAAAACAGGATTTTAATGCATACAAAGCTCCACGAAATTTCAAGCCATATGTGGTATGTAGTGACAGGTGAACAAGATGTTGATTGTAAAAGGTCACAAAAAATTTTTTTTTCAAAAATTGCCGATCCTTGCGTAATACTCACTAAAATGCACATAATTAAATTTTTGAATATATTAAAATGCAATACTAAGAAATTATTTTTGGATATACATAATTTATGCTAAAAATAATAAAATAAAGTCATACAATAGAGATCATCCAAAATTAAAACCAAATTGTGTTAAAATTTGTGTATTAAAAAGATTATGGCATTCGGACTATCAATTGCGAATTTTAATTTCTTTATGACAAATGAAAACAAACAATATGGGAGCTAAGCTATTAAAATCAGGTACGAGGATACTTTATCCAAAAGTGAGATTTTATTTCATATTATTGTATGATACAGAGTATGCATTTTATCTAGTTTAATTTTTATGGTTTATAGAAAAAAATTATCAAATTTTGTGTAACATTAATAACATAACAATTTTAAAAATAGATTTTTAGAAAGATTTATATATATTTTGGAAATGATCATTATAATGAAGGGTAGAGGAAATCCAAAAATTTTGTTAATAATGATCAAAATTTGGATTTTCCTCCTTTTTTTACTAACTGATACCTATATAACAAAATATAAAGTTATATAACAAATGCTTCTTAAGATTTTTTAATACCAAAATTTAATTGATATAAAAATAAGTGTATCAATTTTCTAAGGATAGATTTAATAACAAACTTTAGCATTTAATTATAACAAAATTTAAAATTTTAAATAAAATTTTTAAATTTAGTATTATCTTATTAATCTTTATTTTTATTTTTTATTATAGTTAATATGATGATTAATAAGAATATTACAATAAATTTTAATATTATAGTTATCAGTATTAGAAATATTTTAGGTCTTTATTAGAATATATAGTTTTATTATGATTCAGATTTTATCAAATTATTAAATTAAACCTTTTACAAATTACTAAACATCCAGAATTATATATCACTTTAGTTGAGAATTTATTATATTATAATACTTTATATCAGAATATTATTTACTATAATATAATCTATAATTTTCTTATGTTCATATAAATCAGTAATTAGAATTAATCCTATCCAACAAAATGGTAATCTGATCACATTGACAAATATTTTAAAAATTTAATCTAACTAATTAATACTACATTATGTAATACAATCTATTAATATTTAAGTTTAATCTTCTAAATTTTATTAATTACTTCCTTACTATTATAAAAGACTATATCTATTATAGACCTATCAACAAAAACTAAGTTTTATCAATTTCTAATTTTATTATATCAACATATTTTAATACTTATAATATTTAGGCATAATTAATATTGATTGATAGATTAATTAATCAAATTTATATGCATATTAATATTTATACCTATTAGTTTAGCCATAATAATATTCTTATAAAAATTATATAGTTATGATACTTAAATTATATATATAATAAACTTTATATTATAGCAGACTTATAAATTAATAACTGAATTAAAATTATCCTACCTTTAATATTACCTTATTAATTTTTTTTAACAGGCTGTATAAGTAATAAATACTCAATTATAATATTCTTTGATAGAATATAATTATCAATAATATTAGAATTCTATTAGAACTCTTTAGCTTTATTAAGCAACCTTTATATGTTTAATTAGTTCAAAATTTTTAGACTTAAGCTTTTTAAAAATATTTTAATATTTTCTATTAATTACCATTAATCTGAAATTACTTATTATTATAGGATTAAAAAATCTATTATACTATAATCTTTGTCAAAATTATAGTTACTATAATAGGTAGTTTACAATTTTTTTATGCTAATATAATGTATTTAAACTAATAATCTTATCTAACAAAGTGGTAATCTGACTATATTAACAATATCTTAAGAATTAAATCTAATCTCAAATCTAATGATAAGCATAATTAGATAGTATTGCAGTATACTTACTATACAGTTTATTATTACTATTAATCTATTTTATTAAATTTCTGGTTAATCACTTTCTTACTTATATAAGAATCTCTGTAGGATAGATAAAATATAAAATAATATCTATTATAGGTTTATTAGCAAAAATCAAGTTTCTATCAATATTAGACTTTATTTTTATCTATATAATATAGTATTTAAGCATGATTAATATTAATTAATATATCAATTAGTCAGATTTATATATATTTAGTATATATAGTTATTGCTTCAATAACAATAAAATCGTTATATTGTATAGGTTTATATATCAACTGATATTTAATTATAATTTATAACATATATAATAAAACTTTATACTATAAATAACTTGTAATTTAACTATTAAATTAAAGCTACTATATTTATAGTATTATATTATTAATCAATTTATTTTAATATTTAAAATTAGTATAATTTTTATTAATTAAAAGTGTTTTTCTGCTATATAATATTTATTTGATTATTATTTACTCAAGATTAATTTACTAGTTTTATAAGATAATTTTAAAATTTAGCACTTATATAATTATATAATCTAAATAATTTGGATTTAGATTAAAAAAAACTATAATACAACTGAAAATTAATATTTAATGCAAAATTAATAAAGGATTTAGCTTTATGATTTATAATATAAGATTTATGAAAAGCTTCTGAAGGTTTATATAATCAATGTATATTTTAAATAACAAAGTATAATTAATTTATGGATTAAGTAATTTAGAGTTTTATTAAATTAAAAGAATTATTATAAGTATATTTTATTTGTTAGTAAAGATAGTTCTTATAATTATTTTTAAGATTTTTAACTAGTAATAACTTAAGTTGCAACTCTTTGAGTTGCAACTATCTATGAATTTTTATATTAAAATAAATTTATAAGGAGTTGCAACTTATCAAGTTACAACTTCTTAATTATGATACCTATCTTTATTTGTTAACATACAATTGTATTTAGTAATTATCTTGTTGATGATAAAACTAAGTAAATTCTCTAGATCATAATTATATTCCCTGTCTTTAATAAAATTTTAAAGTTACTCTTTTTATAAGAAACTTGATAATATAAATAAATAAAATAATAAATAATAAAAATATAAATAAAAATAAGAAATGTAATAATTGGTCTTTTATTATATACCTGACATATATTATATATGACAGATTTAATTAATCTGACAGATTTTAGGATCTACCAGTTTTAGCTGATTGAATGAATTTTGAGATTCTGTCAATTTTAGTTGATTGAATAGATTTTGTAACAAAGTAAAAATCATATGATCTATAAGGTAACTTTTTAGTTTATTACAATATAATAATAAATTAATATTTTAAGATCTATCATATATTATTAACTTAACTAAGTTAAAAAGAATAGATATATAAATTCAACAAATTTTAGATTTTTTAGATTTTTATTTTAAAATCTGAAATTTTATCATAAAGTTAGATATTTATTAAATTAAAAATTTAAATTTATTTAGATTATCATAAGCTAGAATTTTTTTATATATCAAATCATATAAATTTGTGATTTATACTATTTGATAATCAGAAAGCTTTTTTTCTTATATATTATATTTTTATTACATTTTTTAAGAAAATTTAAGATAAAAGTCAATTGGTTTTTTTTGATCAGAATAAAAGAAATTCAAGTTCTGATTTTAAATATTAAATATATAATTTAAATTTTAAATGTATAAATAAAGTTTACTTTTTATTTCAACCATATGATATGCTTATATTATAATTTATATCTATAAATATTTAGTGGCTTAGCTATTACTTTTTAATCTTTTTCTTCATTTTTCCTTTTCTGCATCTTTTAAAATCTATAGTTGATATAATTATAAGAAAAAAGTGAAGATACAAATAATTTAAATTTTTTAGTGATATTTCTGATAATAATTTAGAATAAAATTTAGTTAAAACAAATAATTTGTATAATGAAAATATTAAGAAATATATATAAAAATAATAATAAACAAAAAACTAAAGTTACTCATTATATTAATATTAAAAAAAAATTAGGTTTTAAAAAAAGAATATATATCATTTTTCTTGAAAGAATTAATATTCTTGATATTTTATAATATATATTATATATAGAGCTCCTAATGAGTCGAGTTGACTCATGAGTCAAATGAGTTGACTCGAGTTTGAGTCGAGTCGAGTCATTAGTCGAGTCGAGTCAATAAATTGACTCGACTCATTTCAACTCGAGTTGACTCACGTGAATTGACGTTACACGAATTACTATTTTGGGAATTTTGTGTAACTCATTTTTGGTGATTTTCCAATTTTTCGATAGCCAAAAATATCCTTTTTAGGAATT
>CAMKVN010002050.1:0-15204 GCA_946474995.1 Funneliformis geosporum
ATATATTAAAGAAATATGTGAAATTAGAGAAATTGGAGATCGCTAAGAAATTAGTGAAATCCGAGAAATCAGAGAAATGTTAGAAAGTTGAGATTCGTGATCGACATGATTACGATTCGTCAATTAGGTTAGGCGCAGTATCGTGCGTCATAGCAAGACTATCACTAACAACGTATTTTGTAAAATAAAATCCTTTTCTTTCCTATTATTTATTTCGATTGTTATGATTTACCCTATCACAATTAACATTAAATACAATAAAGTTTATAAATCACCTCTCGTGAAATTAGGAGGAAATACAGATTATTAACATACCGTTAGTAATATCGTATCGTTCGTAAAAGGTTCATAAAATGAAAACGTGACTCGTTAGGCAATGATTGAATATTAACTAATGAATGGTAGAATATTTCTCGATATGAGTGATCTTTAAATAGAAGCGCTTTAATTTAATTTGGGCGTTGATTATATCAATAATATTCATTTGGGTACAGTATTATTTTTTATCCGGTGGATTCATAAATCATGTGACTAGTTGTAGTTGCTGCGGCAGTAAATAATAAATTTAATATTACAAAGAAAATAAAGTTAAAATGCAAAATTTTTATTCTAAATTTTAAATTGCATTACTAGATACATATATATTGCTTATTCATTTATAATTATTATTCTATTTATTATTATATTTTATAAAGCTTAAGTTCATTTCAATAATTTTTTTCAAACAATAAATAAATTAATTTTGATAATGTCCAATTTGATAAGCTTCTCCAGGTGGATTACGTTCTTCAGATACAACTTTATCACCAGATCCAGATTCAACAGGTTCAGGAGAAACATAACTATTACGTCTATCATTACTCTTACGCTTGCGTCTGTAAATAAATATTATGGATGCAACAATTATAACAGTACCTAAAGTTCCACTAACTGTTGCTATTATAATTTTCATTGTGAATTGACGTTTATTAAATTTGTTAATTGGTTCGTTTGTTGGTTTTGTTCCTGATTTATTTGTTGTTTCATTTCCTGTTGATCCCTTTGTATTTATTATTGTTGCTTCAAATGAATTCACCCAAGTGTAATTTCTAATATCCATTAAATAAATATTGGGATTCTTTAACGCCAATGGTTCGGAATTTGGTTGCGTGATATTTCCTATCATATAAAAATAATAAATCAATTGATTAAATAAATTAATTAAACATTTTGAGCTACTTGAATAAATTAATCAACGTAACTTACCAAAAGCTACAACCATATAATTTCCAACAAGATTAGCCGTGTGCGCTGTTAACGTTGGAACTTGACCAGCATTTGATGCAATCTGGGGTACATCGAATTCAAATTGTTCTGCTTCCATATTTAAAACGAAAATTTCTGGAGTAACTGGAGCGTCGAGAAGGTTTGCCATGATCTTTGCACCTCCGTGAATAATGATGTTACCTTCTGGGGCTTTTTAAAATTAAAAAAAAATTAATTCAGGAAACGAGAAAATCATAAAAAAAAAGGTTTGAAGATTTTTAAGCCATGATAATAAATTTTTTTATAATTACTTAATATGGCTGCATGTCCGCTACGATTATCGATTGTGCTTGAAGTCACACATACTTTTAATGACCAGGTTAAAGATTTCGTGTCATAGAGATAAACCTGTTTAATGTCCACTTCTCGGGACTCAACAAATTCCAAACCACCAATGTACGCAATAAAACCATTGGATAAAAGTGTTGCGGTGTAACTATGACGTTTACTTGGAGCGTTGACTGGGGTATTAATGGACACTGATAATTCAACCGTATTCAAGGTAATCATATCGTTAAATAATTTTGTTGTCTCCGCACCCAAGCATGTGCAAGTACGTCCTCCAAAGATATACATATTTCCGGCATTATCGATAACACTTTTTATGGCTCTACGTCTTTCGGGTGCAATTCCTATAACGTTAGGAATATTCCATGATGAGGAATATAAATTAAATGAATAGACGTTGGATATAAAAGAGTCTTCATCCTTCATTAAGTTATATGTGGATCCACCAAATAAATATATCGTTTTCTGTACTTCGTTTGATGAAACAGTTCCCCAGCAACTTTTGAGTGGTATTCCTGAATTTAACGTAAGGTCAGTCCATGGCGGTGTCTCCGTAACAAATGGTTGCGATACATCAAGATAGAATACTTCGTTTGAACACGCTTTATCATCTATCACACCGCCAAAAAAATAAAGTTTATTTTCAGCAAGTACTGACGAATGCGCTATACGTCCTACCGGAGTAAATGATTCAACTCCAAAGAAAAAATAGATCAACATGAAAATGTTTACCAATTTATAATTTTTGTAAGTCATAGTTCCAATTAATGCAAAAAAAAAAAAAAATTATTGTTTTTTTTTTTCGATGATTAATCGAACTAGACTTAATTGAATTCTCGCTCGAAAAGAAAGCATTTAAATGGAAATAAAATTTCATTTTATTATAATCCTTCATTTGGAAAAAAATTTAATTGGTATTTCATAAACAAATAAATTGTTGCATATAATGGTGATGCTGCGCAACTTAATTTTGTGATCCACAAACCTTATTTTAGTAGTCGCAGTTACATCAAATTCTCGCTTCCTTTATGTAAAAACAATCAAAACAATTCTTTACTCGGCCTTTATTTTTATTTTATTTTTTTTATTTAGCAATTGCGAACGCTAAAAATTTTATTAACATTTTATTTTGAAAGTGACGCTATTTCATGTTAATAATAACATGTATCGTGAAAGACTAATGAAATGATGTCAAAATAATAAATGCTTGCCCCTAATAAATATTTGCTATTGCATACTTTGATAAATTTCCTTTAAAGGAATATTTTTAATTTTTATTATAATCAAAATTTTTAATTACTGAAATACATACATGAGAGCGATCTTAGGCTTTAAATTAGAACTTTCTATATTGTACATGATATATTTATGTTGCATTTATTTTTTATTTATTTATTTTTTAATTTAAATTCAAAACACGTGATTTCTGCGGTATCAAGAATAACAATGGTGATTTTAACACGAAAGGTAATTATTAAAGTGAACTTAACAATATTTATTTTTCGCTACTCTCGATTCTTTAAAAATACTTCTTCGTTATGGCTCTACCAATAAGTAAAAAAATTACCCTTAAATATTAAGATAACAAAAATGAATCCAGCAAAAGGATGTCGTGCATGAAATTTATTACTCGGAAATAACTGAATGACAAAAAAGTTTATTTTTTTCCGTAAATGATTAATTAAGTAAAAAAAAATATAAGTTTAATGAAAAATTTCTTTATTTTAATTAAATTTTAAAACATTAAACTTTAAATTATTTTTTAGTTCTGTAAATTTGTTAATACATGATAAACTTTAAATTTATTAACATGATAAATTTACTGTAAAATTAATAAATCGTACAATACATTCGCGAATTTGTTCCAGTAGTTATATAAAAACCATAATGATAAATTGTTTTTCACAGAAAACTTTAAAAACAAACTTCCAAAAATAGAAATTTAGAGGTTATATGAATTCATAATCAAATAAATTTCAAAAGGTTTGGTATTTATTTCAAATATTTGGGTATTTTATCATCATGATGGCAAGTCATAATGAAAGTTACAAACTCTAAACTTTCATTATTGCGACAAATACTTTATGTATTACTTTATTAACCTATCATTTGATGTGATTTTTAGAGATGATCTTAAAACCACGTGTTCATTATTTAGTCGCAAAAAAAAAAAAAATAAGATGAATTAAAAATTTAAAATTATTGGAATTGGACGACAATAGTCCAACGAATTGAAACGGAACGGGAAGCATGCCTTTCACTTACTACGCCAATCAATTTTCGTAATCAATGATCAAATAATGACGCAATAATGAAATAACAATGGCATAATGTTTTTAATGTTTAGACTATTACATTATAAATTAGGCTCCTAGATCAATTTTTTCTCTACAAATTACATATTTGCAATTTCCCATTTACGATTTTTCTTACCACACTTCCTTCCCTGCTAGTGTATAGTATAGTTTATAGGTCGTGGTGTTCGTGATTTGATGTTATACATGCATCAAAAATATCTTGGTAGAACTTTGCAATTATTAATATAATTTGGTCATAATTCTTGACCAACATTTCGGTTTACAGGCTATATGCTGTGAACGGCTCCTAATATTGTTCCGATATAGTAATGTTTCAAATGGTATATGAAGTTGGTTCCGAACAATGACCTAAGTAAATATATCTAACAGTCTAAAGAAATCTTAGGGTTGTGTTTCGTGGCTGTTGATTGACTCAAATTCCTTCCAACAATATTTCGAAATTAACTTGATCTTTGGATTGATTCATCCCCTAGCTTAGATTTTCATTTGAAAATAACCAAATTTTTATCCAGATTATGTAAGGGATAGTGTTCAATTGTTAACTGGATAAGTAACTTGAAACTAAAATTAAATATAATACGAGAGAAATTATACTATCTGTGGTTAAAAACTTGAACAATCCAATATTTTATTAGAAACTTGAAGGATTCGATAGAAGAAACAGTATAAACCAAGTTTAATAGTTGAGTGGATATTTACGTCAAGTCTATTTTAAAAGCTACGACAGATACTACGAAATCAACGTTATTAAAATGGAATATAAGAGAGGTATAATTGATTGAATATTGGTTGCTTTTGTATGTTTCACAAAAAATAATCATTATGGTAGTTTAAAAATATGGCAAGATTCACGAAATTCCTGATGACTAATTAGGAAATCGTGGTAAATAAAAAATTTGTCGTACAAATTCCGAAATTCTATTTATTGACATTTCCTGAATCATAATTATTATTATTATGTAATATTTATTTAGTGAATACAAAATTTTCTAAATTTTTTTCATTTTTTTTTTTTTATTCGGTGTCCCAGTATCGTTCAAAATTATGGCACTTTATATATTTCACACTTTCTGAATTCTAAGGTATGATCTTTTCATCAACAATGAAATCGATGATTGAATCGTTGTGCATAAAATATATTTCATAAAAGATTATCGTAAATCTTACGTTGCTTTATTTTCAAAAGTGATGCCTATAAGAATAATTATGGAACAAGGATGGTAATTACACATTTCGATCTTTAAGCATCACTAATATACCAACCAATAACAGATGAATCGTCATACACATCGTTAATCTAATCTTGTCTAGCACCAAAAAAAAAGCGCAGAGAAACTCAATTTGAAATTTTCTTTCTCAATACTCATTTTAAATGGAACGTTCACAAATCCTGAAGTTATAGATGAAGGAACAATAGAATTTTCGGTACGTTTATATCTTGACTCATTATAAAGAAACAAAGCGCATACCCAACGATCCCAGTAAGCTCCAAAAGTCTTCATCAACGTTTCCTTTATAAGTGGCAATGAATTAAGCCACCACCGGTTCTGTCCAACCGATAATCAGGGTTCAATCCTAACCCACGAAGTTTTGCGACCTTTTCCTGAAGGTGTACCTAATTTTCCAAGGTGCCATCAAGTGTAACCTTTGGAATACCACAACCACCACGCATACAATATTTTTTTATCGAATCCAATAATATAACTTGACTAGCGGTGATGGATGCACTTGTTGAAGTAGAGAAATCACATTCGAGTAATTGTTTTAAACCAACTTTTTTAAATCGTTGTTCGGTAGAATCAGAAAGTCGAGATATCGTTTTCAGCCAATTACCTAAGAAATTACCGTTGATATATACTATAATGTCTTGAGAATCTATAAAGACTTCTTCCTGACCTTCATGATCGACGAACAAGTAACGAAAACTTTCAGCATTATTTCAAATGTGATATCTGACACCTTGTGGTATAGTTAACCACACGTCATCTGGTGAGAGGATCGAGAAGGTGTAAGCATGAATGATCGCTGAAGCCAATCCATGTGAAGTGGCAGGTTCCCATATTACTGTAGTTGAATTGGATTTCGAACTTTCCGCGTGGTATAACGAGAAGACACGTAATTTGTATTAGGCTTAATATCTCCGTGTTTAAGGAACTCATTTTTTGGTTCAATTTTATCAGTTATTTTTTGGGTTTCATCACAATACAATGGATGGTTAATTTATTTCAAAAAAGAATTTACTGATAAATTTAAAAAAAAAAATAATATTACTAATTAAGGTAAAAAAGAATCATCTGTGCGGTTTAAATTATTGATCCTGAAAAGGAATTTTAAAATACACAATATTATTTTTTACGTGAATTATTAGACAATTTATTTTATGGGGTATTCGTGCCTATAATAGTAAATTGATTTCGGTGCTTAAACTACAATATACTTTAAATGTCACGCGAGGAGGAAGTGTTATTTATTAGGGTTATTCAAGAAATTTACTTTACAAAATCGTATTTTTTTTCTCAGTAATCTTTATAAACCTAGGTTTCTTGTTTTCGCATTATTTGTCAATTGTTAATCACTGTACATATCACGACAATACTGGTGTGAATATGAAGAGAAATATGTTTCTTCAGCCACAAAATAAATTATTTCTCAATTTAGCGAGATCATATATGAATAATGCTCTTTAAAATATAGGAACATGACGAAATTCGAAAATTCTTTTCTTTTTTAATTACATATTTCGAAAATTTACTTTAGCAAATTTTAAAATATGATTAGTATTGTATAATTTTAATATTACAAGTACTACGTTTTCCCAGAAATTGCTCTAAATTCAAAAAATGGAGCATATTTATCTGCGTGAAATTTCGAATTTTGTATTGATTTATGCATTCTGTGAAGCAGATTCTTAATAAATATGGCACAAATAAGTTTCGAGGAGTTCTCGTCAAAATTAACAAATGGAAGTGGCTAATAATAATACAGCATATCTCCTTCACTACCTTTTTGATATGTAGAAATTCCAAAATTTATTTTTAAAGAAATTAATTATAACAAGATCATAAAGGGCACCTTTTAATGAGTAATGGGTGGGAGTATATTAATAGGTTGGACAATTGCTTCTGTATAGGTGCCGAACGTTTCATTTTAAACACGTGGAATTAATTTTAAATGCGCAATTTAGTTAGTAGTTGAAAGGTAAGGTATACAAAAAACAGATAAATTTTAAATATTAATAATTGTATAAACGATCAATGTTAAATTAATAAATATGAATTAAATATTTAAACGATAAAACACGATTAGATTTCATTTGATAATTAATTGCGAAAGGTAATTGTCAAAAATAGAAAACACATAAAATGTTCATTTTTTTTAAAAAAAATAATTACACGTGCGTATTGACCACTTTTTAATTAATAGCTTTTATAGTCCAATATTTATTTCATGAAAATATTCACCACCATACAAAATACCCAGTATTACTCAAAATATCCTCTAAAAGCTTGAATTAATTGAGTAATATGGAAAGTGAGAGATGAAAATAATAAGTAAAAAATAAAAAACAAAAATAAATATAACCTAATAAATAATATATGGCTACAGCTTATTATTTAAAGAACTATATAACACAATTCAAATTCTTGATGTATTTCTTAAAATATGTTTAGCCATATTAAAACTAATAAAAAGGTCTTAAATTAAATAATAAATCGTACTTTGTTTGTATTGTATTAAGTTAAGTCTGTTAGATTAAGAAAGTTTACTTTTATGGATAATAGAAGTATAATTAATATAGTCTAATTTGTATAAATTAAATTCAATCGATAATATATTAATATAATACATACCTTCATTTGAGTTATCGATTTCCGTTTCATTTGAGATATTTTGATCTTCATAAATTGAGTTATCTATTTTAAGATCTGTTTTTTCTTTGATAGCTGGCTTTTTCTTTTCAATAATCATTTCTTCTATTTCTTTTGATACTTTTTTAATATTTGGTCTTTTCTCTGGCATTGCATCCCAACACTCTTTATAAAGTTCCTCATAATCTTTAGGGGTCCCTTCTATAGCTTTTTCACGATGTCCTTCACAAATTTTAATATGAAGTAAAGCTTGATCAGGTTGACTAGTTAAACATTTAAATGGGGGAAACCCACTAGAAATTTCCCACATTATCACTCCATAACTGTAAATATCTGAAGCTTTCACATATTGAAAATCTAAATTTTTTAGTTTTTCAGGATCTACGTATGGAATCCTACCAAAAGTTCCGATATGAATACTAGAATTTTGTGTATTCATATTTTTTGAAATACCAAAATCCGTAATTTTAGCATAACCATCATGAATTACTATGTTCTTAGAATGCTAAATTAAAGTAGATATATTAAATAAATAAAGAATTTAATCATAATAATTAATTAAATAAAAATAAATACTTACAAGATCTCTATGCAGAATATTTTCATTGTGTAAATAATTTAATCCATTAGCGATTTGCAAAGCTAATTTTTTCTTATCATTCCAAGTTAGTGTTTTAAAATTGTTTTCAAGATAATTTTGAAGATCACCACAATTTGCATATTGCATTATAAGAAGATATTCTTTTGAACTAGGATCTATAAAAATTGACATTTGTAATAAATTTAATAAAAATATTTTTTATATTTAAAAATAATTATTAATTAATTACCTTGACTGATACCTAAACAACGAATAATTTGATCACTTGAATCAAGATGTAAATGAATTTGCAATTCATGAATAAAGGCATTTAAAATGTTATTTTTAATAGATTTTATATCAGTTAACCTTTTACAAACAACTTCGCTTCTTGTTTTAATCCAAATTGCTTTCTTAATACATCCAAACGCCCCACTGCCAATTTCTTCAAAATATTTTAATTCATGAAATAATATATTTTTAACCTTTTCATTTTTTATAGCATCCTTTATCCATTTAATTGCATTATATTTTTGAATATCTTTTTGAACAATATTAAATTCTATATTACTTTTATATGTATAATCAAGAGATGATACAACTTGCTGCATATTTGGACGTTTATCTGGTTCATATTTCAAACAATCTAAAATATATAAATAAATGAATCTTCACAAATTAGATTTGTTAAATAAATTAATATTACCATTACCTGTATATAATTTATAATAATCAATAGGAGTATCAGAAATAAATTCTTCTTTTCTTTCTTGTGTAATATTATTTTCATCTTCATCATAAAATGGTTGACATCCACTTGAAATTTGTCGCATTAGTACACCAATACTATAAACATCAGACTTTTTATTTAATTTATAGTTTTGATCTGTTAAAATTATTGGATATATATACGGTTTAGAAATTTTAGATATTTTATCAATTTTTTTTGTTAAATTAAGATTCTTTAATTTAATATTTTTCTGATGAATAAATATGTTCTCTGCTTTCTATAATTGATATTTATAAAAAAATAATTAAAATTAATAATTATAAATATATAAAATAACTTATAAATGTATTTATTACCAGATTATAATAAATAATATCATTTTCATGTAAATATGATATAGAACTAGTAAGTTGCATTACTAATTTATACTTTTCATTCCAATCAAGTTTATTAGAATATTTATTTAAATAGGAATTTAATATATTACTATCAGCATATTCTAAAACTAAAATGCATTTGTGTATTTCTTAAAAATATTAAATATTTAAAAATGAATTATTATTTAAATATTTTCATTTAAATCAATAAAGTTTTTATAAATATTATAAAAATACTTACCTATTTTAATACTTGTAATCCCATAAAATTGTATAATATTTGGATGATACCTAATTATTTGTTGTAATTTTAACTATTCAATTTATATAAATATTTTGTAATTAATGAATAAACTTAATTTAATTAGTAAAATAAATTATTATTACCTCTTGTTTTATTTCTTCAATAATTCTAATATTATAATAATTATATATTTTCATAATAACAAAATTATCTGCATATTTCCAATTAGCATAATAAATAGTTGTAATGTACTACTGATTTTTTTTAGATTTTTAAATTCTGAATATTTATAATTACAAAAATATTTTTCTTGATCTATAATTTCATATAAATTTTTTTGATCTAATATTTTCTTTAAGTTATATTTATCCACATTATCATCTATATCATCTATTAACAAGAAAATTTCATTTTTATTTTTTTTTATTTAAATCTAAATTTAATATTTCATTTAATCTTTCAGTAAAATTAAGTGAACGACTTGTATGATAAGCTTGTAAATGAGATTTAATAATAATTTTATTACTATTATTATTATTAATATGCTTTTGATATAATTTTTATCAGCTTTATAAAATTCAATAATTTCATTTTTTAATATTTTATCAAAATTTTTCTCTTTAATATTTTTTATCAATTTTTAATAATCTTTTTAATTTCTAATACAATTGGTCTTTTAAATGGATCCATATCCCAACATTTTTTCATTAAATTTATATAACATTGTGGAGTATCTTTAATAAATTCAGAACGTTTACCTTCACAAATACTTGTAACAAGTTGATTATTATGAGCTTCATTATCATATGGAGGAATTCCAGAAATAAATTCCCACATAATCATAGAAAAACTATATATATCAATAGCTAGTATATGAGGTTGTCCTCTTAAAACTTCAGTTATAACAAATGGTAAAACACCATAATTTTCATCATTTTTAAATGATTGAAAATATTTAACAAGCTTACATAATCTTAAATCACTAATAGATAAAATATTTTTACACATATTTAAAATATTACTATGATGAAGATTACAATGAATAAGTCTTTCTTGATGTATTTCATCAAGTCCACTAATAATATTAAATAATTGGGATAATTTAATAATCCATTTATCCTTAACTATATTTAATAAATTTTTTCTTAAATTACTATTTTTTGCATATTGCATTACTATCATATAATTTGAAGTATTTGGTTCTTGAGTAAATCCATATAATTGAATAAGATAGTTATCTGAATATCTATTTAATTGGCTATAGCATTCATAATAATATTTTCACTAAAATAATAAAAAATTAATTAAAAACTTATTATTTAATATTAAAAGATTCATTAATTTTATATCTCATTTAAAAATTCTTCATTTAAATTTGATGAATTATCAAAACATTTAAGAGATACTTCTATTTTATTACTTTTGATCCAATTATTATCATTATATAAATAAGATTTAATAATTCCATCTAACAATGTAGCTTTATATATAGTACTAAATCATTCTTTATCAAGAAATGTAATATTTACTAATTTATTATAAGAAATCCATTCTAATATTTGTCATTTATTTTTTGTATTTAATTGAATATCTTGAATAAATTTATCAATAAATTTATTTTTACTAGTCCAATTAGAAAAATTTTGTTGAAAAATTTTAGAATTACATGTTTGACACCATTTATATCCAGTATTCTTTTTATTACAATTTGAGCATATGCCTAATTTTCTAAATAAATATATTATATTATTAATATTATGATTATAATAAAATTATAATCTTAAATATAACACTTACTAAATTTAATAAATTTATTATATTTAATAAATATCACAAATTTTATCATATATTTAAATTATTAATATTATTAATTAATAAAATAACTTACCCCCTTTAATATATTTATTTTTTAAATAAAAAATTTAATTGTATTTAAAATATAGTAAAATCATAATTAAATACTAATAATTAATAAAAATAACTTACAATCTAAAATATTAATTATTTTTTAAATAAAAACTTTAGTTAAGTTAATGTATATTATTAAATACTGATAATCAATAAAATAACTTACACTCTTTTATATATTTATATTTTTTAAATAAAAAATAAGTAGAATATAAATTATATTAAAAAGTATAAATAAATATCAATAATCAATAAAATAATTTACCATCAATATTATGATTATTAAATATTTTTTTTTAATAAAAAATTAGTTAGATTTAAAATATAGTAAAAAGTATAATTAAAATTGATAAATAACTTACAATCAATATTATAGAAATTAAAAATAAAATTTTATTAAATTTAAATTATAAAAAAAGTATTATTAAATATTAAATATCTTTTGTATTATAATTATCAAATATTTTTAAATAAAAATTTTTTTTTAATTAAAATTATAATAAAATGTATAATTAAATATTAATTATAAATAAAAATAATTTACCAACTATATATTATTAATTATTAAATATTTTTAATATAAAAATTTAATTGAATTTAAATATAATAAAACATATAATTAAATCTGGTAATCAATAAAATAACTTACAATCTATATTAATAAATATTAATTAAAAATAAAAATTTATTGAATTTAAATTATATTAAAAAGTATTATTAAATTCTAATAATGAAAATAACTTACCATCTTTTGTATTTTAATTATAAAATATTTTTAAATAAAAAATTATATTTAATTAAAATTATAATAAAATGTATAATTAAATACTAATTATTAAAAATAATTTACCAACTATATATTATTAATTATTAAATATTTTTAAAATAAAAATTTAATTAAATTTAAAATATAATAAAATGTATAATTTAACCTGATAATCTATCAAATAACTTATAATCTAAATTATAAAATATTTTATTTTTAAAATAAAGATTGTTAAATTTATATTATGATAAAATATTAAATATAAATAATAATAAAAATAATTTACCATCTATTATATTATAATTTAAAGTATTTTATTAAATAAAAATAAGTGGAGTTTAAATTATAGTAAAAAGTATAAATAATAATCAAAATACTTACCAACTATATTATAAAGTATTTTCAAATAAAAAATTTAATTGAATATAAATTAAGTAAAAAGAAAAATTAAATATTAATAATTAATAAAATAACTTACAAACTAAATCATAAAATATATGACAATTTAGTTAGATTTGTATTATATTAAAAATATAATTATTAATATTAATAAAATAAATAATACTTCCAGTCTAAGGCATTAAATGTTTTTTTTTAAATAAAATATTTAGTTAATTAAGTATAAATTATAGTAAAAAGAATAATAATTAATAAAATTAACTTACCTTCTAATTATTAAAAATTTTTAAATAAAAAATTTAATTAAGTTTAAATTAAGCAAAACATAATTAAATAACTGATAATTAATAAAAATAACTTACTATATATTGTATTATTAATTAATTTAAATAAAAAAATTTAGTTGAATTTAAAGAATTTTATAATAAAAGCATAATTTATTAATTAAAATAAATTACTTTCTGTAATATTATAAATATTTTATTATTTTTATAGTAAAATATTATAGTTAATTTAATAAAAAAATACAACTAACGTTCTATAATTTAAAATAAAAATTTAGAGAAGTTTAAATTGATAAAAAGTATAATAAAATATATATACTTAAAAAAATAACTTACTGACTAAAATATCACTAAAATATTTTAAAATAAATTAGTAACGGTAATGCAATATAAGACTTAAATTAATTACTTACTCCCTATGGTATTATTGATATTAGATATTGTTTAACTAAAAAGTTTAATTAAATTTAATTGTTAAAGGCATTTATAAAATTAAATGGCTTACAATCTAAGTATCATGGTAATGTAATTTAGTTTTTTTTAAAAAAAAATGCTAAAATTAAAATATTATTGTTTGACTTAAATAGATAAATGATTATTATCATTTAATTCTCTTAATGTAGGAGTATCAGGAGCATCTGATGCTGGCTCTATCAAAATGTATTCATTTTTGAGAATTAATTAATAAGGTTATATATATTATAGTCTATTTAAATAAATAAATATTCTTTACCATCTAATCCTTCTAATATTTTAACGAAGTTTAAACAAATTATATTATTTGTATTATATGTTAAATAATTATATTTGCTATTGTAATTACCTTCGTTACTCGAGACTGGTCCTATGTTGTAATTAATAAAATTTAGTGAACAAAAATGAATATATTTCACGAATTATATAGAATATATATTTTTTTACTTTTATTATACTTTACTTTTGTAATTGTTTGACATTTTATAAATTTATAATAAGAGTTTAAAAAAAATTTTTTACTTTTTCAAATTGTCTGATCATTTTCAACCAAAATTATGCTGTACAACTATGTACAGGCTGATGACGCAAAAATGTATTTATCATCTGACGTAACGGCCTGCTATTAATTATTTCAGCGACTTACGGTAATTTTTAAAAACGATTAAACTTTCGTCATATTCATTTTTTAAAAATTTTTTTTTTGATTGTTACATTTATTAGTGTATAGTATCATTAACCAAATCTGTTTAGATATTAACTATTTATGCAATTCATTTTATTATTACTCCTGATTCTTTTTTCTTAGAATTAGATTTAAATTTTTTTATTTATTCATGATTTTATTTTATTGGATGTGTATCCTTCTAAGATTTATATTTACAAAGACGCTTATAAATGCGATCAATTAACTTAAAAAATGATAAATAACAAACGAAGTAAGTTTTTATTAAGAAATTAGGATAATACAAAAAAAGAAAACCAAATATTACTGTACAATTCTGCCTGTATGAGAAGTTATTTAAATTCTTCTATATGAAATAAAGATAAAAACATAGTTTCTTAGTAAAAAAAAATATTTTAAAATCAATTGATCACGATCCGTAAAAATAAAGAAATAAAGGTATTCATTATCTGAGTAATAAACTTATTTGTTCAATACATCCTGAAAATAAGAAGGTGTCATCAGAAAGGTTAAATTAAATAAATATTAAAATAGGTTTATTTAAAGCAGCCCAAAAATTCTTAACCGGTTAATTAACTGGTTAAGTTTAACTTAGGCCAGCATTATAAATTTAGGCAAAACTAACGAAATTTTGTAATCACAAAAAATTTTAATTCTGCCTGAAAATTAAATTTTGGCCAGAGTTATAATTAAATTATTTTAAACGGTTAAAAAAATTCTTTAGCCAGTGTTAGCTTAAACGATTCGTCATTAAGTTAACTAAGATTATTTGCTAACATGGAGTTTAAATGCATCTAAATTATAGAAGAAATAAACACAAATTAATTGTATTGAAGGGTCAGGTCGTCTTTATCGATATAAATTTAAAGAAGTATGAAATTGTATAATGAGCAAAGATATAATTGTTAAGAGATAAATGTTATTGATTTATTAAAGAATTGTAGCGACTCTGCCATTTATTGAGGCAGAAATACAAG
>CAMKVN010002051.1:0-15199 GCA_946474995.1 Funneliformis geosporum
ACAATGATATATTAAAATAAAGTTATTATAAAGGTTTAATTAAGAAAATTATTAGTAATTGCACTAAAAAATTTCAATAATAGCTTTTACAAATTAAGTTTAGTAACTGGTGAATTTTTATTATTAAACTTAGTAAAATAACTCTGCAGTCTCAGTTTTATTAAGAAAACTTAATAATAACCGCTATCTCGGCTTTGTAACCATTTTATTATTAAAAAAACATTTCTGAAGCTGCAGAGGTATTTTTTTACTAAGTTTTCTTAGTAAAATAACGTCTCTGAAGCCGCGAAGGCATTTTTATTATGATTTCTTAGTAAAATAACATCTCCGAAAGCAATGAAGGTGTTTTTTACTATGTTTTTCTTAGTAAAAAAGGCATTTCCGAAGCTGCGAAAGCACTTTTTACTATGTTTTTCATAGTAAAAAAGGCATTTCTGAAGCTGCAGAGGCGCTGCTTCTTCTTCTTAATGACAAATCATATCTCTTCATAAAATAATTAATCCAAGAAAGATTCCTTTGAAACTCATACTTTCCTATTGAATATAATATTTGAATTGCAGGTTCTTTGGGAATTTTAACCATTTGTAATCTTATTAAAATATAATTAATAGCAAGCAATTTTTTTCTTTGTTCAACTATTCAACTATATAAAAGATTTTCTGTTTCAAGATAAAAGGCTTTTCTTTCTGGAGTTCCAGCACGTTTTTTTTTTGTTTTCTTCTTCCTATTTATTACTTTGCTTTATCCATCTTCCAACAATTAGAGCATTTAAATTAAAATGCTTTGCTGTAGCATTTCTTTCATATTTTTGAGCATACTTAACATTATTAATTTTTCTTCAAATGAATATGATGTATGCTATCTTACACTTACTATTTTATATGTCATTTTTTTTAACAAGTAACAAAAAAAAATTGATTCAGATAATCAATAAATACCATTTAATTCTAACTTAAAATGGAAAATTTAATTTAATCACACAAAATTGTCTTTCATTTTAGTTTTTGGAATAGACAAAATTTTATATTTGAGGTATTTAAATTTAGGGATATTTAATTTTAGTTTATACAAACATTATAGCAAAAGTAATAGAGGTATTTAAATTTGGTAGGTGCTTAAATTTGAAATTTTACGGTATTTAAATATAAAAAAATATTACTTATAATAATTGTAATTCTAATAACTAGTTAAAGAATCTAATATAAAATATTGATATATTTCTGAAGTTTTTTTTTTATTAATTAAAGACAGTTCTTGCTTATTATCAGAAAATAAATTTATGATTTATATTTTAATAATATTAAATTTAATATTTCTATCAAAATGTTTTTATTTTCTAAAAAAATAAAATCTAAAAAAAAATTATTAATAAGGCTTATATAATAATTTTATAAATTTTAATATTATAAATTTATTTAAAAAGATTGAGATTTTCTTTAAAAAGAAAGTTATAAGGGCTTTTTCTCTTTTAAAGAAGATGTTATAAAGACCTTTTCCCTTTAAGAAGAATCACAAAAGCAATTTTTTCAAAAAAAAAACCTCTAGTAATGATTTTTTGCAAGGAAATATTTTTGGTAATGATTTTCTTCAAAGGAAAAGTCACAGAAGTGATTCTATTTAAAAAAAAAGCTACAGATATAATTCTTTCAATAGAAACGACTTTAAAAATAATTCTCATTAAAGAAAAAGCCACAAAAGTGATTTCTTTTAATGAAAAAATATAGAAGTGATACCTTTAATAAAAACGGTTTCAGAAATAATTTCCTTCAAAAAAACATTTATGAAAATGATTCTTTTCAAGAATATGTCTCTAAAAATAATTTTCTTTAATAAAAAAGCTATAGAGGCTATTTCTTCAAAAATATGCTTCTAAAGCATTATTATTTTAAAAGTAACGCTCTAAAAACATTTTTATTTAATGTAACATTCCAAAATATTTTTATTTAATATAACATTTCAAAAGCATTTTTTTAAAATAAATGTTCTGAAAGTGTTTCTTTTAAATAAAATGTTTCAGAAATGTTATTTTTTAAATTAATGCTCTAGAATTATTTCTTTTATATATGATATTCTGAAAACATTTTTATTTAAATAAAATGTTTTAAAAATATTTTTTTTTTAAAAAATAATGTTCTAGAAGCATTTTTTTAAAGTAACACTTTGGAAGCATTTTTTAAAAGTAATGTTTCAGAAGCATTATTATTTAAAAATAATGTTCCAAAAGTGTTTATTTAAAAAAAACACTCTGAAAACATTATTCTTCAAAAAAATATTACTAAAATCATTTTCTTCAAAAAAAACTTTGCCAGAATTGTTTTCTTTAAAGAAAATATTATCAGAACTATTTATCTTTGAAGAAATCATTGTCTAGAATATTATTCTTTAAAATTAAACTGATAGATTTATTATTTTTGAAAATGAAAAATCTAAGCTGATGAGCTAAGCTACATTATGAGTTGAGTTACAGCACAAATTGGCTTAATCAGCTTATAAGCCATTTTATAATAGTTAGAGCTAAGCTTTAGTGAGCTGGCTTATAAGACTTGTGAACTGGCTCAGCTTATGAGAAGTTTTAGTAGTGGTGGTGATGAAAAAAGTGATAGTAATGAGTTTGACATAAATAAATATAAAGCACAGGAAGCTTTCAATTATAAAAATAAATGATACTATAGTCCACCATTTACTTATGTTTAATTTAAGTAAAATCAAGTCACAAGATATAGTAAATCATATGATCCGTAATGTGATTTTACTGGTGACACTCCCATTTCTTCTTACATATATATTTTAATATTGAATTTTTAAGAAAATTACAAATAAAGGATTAAAATTAAAACAGTTTTTTTTATATGAAGTATTAAAAGAAGAATTATTTACATGTGAGATTAATTTAAATTATTTATTTTACATATTCAAAATACCTTCTTAAACTATTTTTGAGTTTCAAGATATTTGGGATAAACTAATTATTTATAATAAATATCTTTACCTAAACTTTTAATAGATTTTCCTGAACTTAATGAAATTTAATCGTTTCAAATTTAAGAAAGTTAAAAAAGTTTCTAAAATTTTAAAATACACATTAAAATAAGTTTTGAATAGTATTATGTATTATTATTGCAATTTTAAAAGGTAAATATGCATTTACTGTAAATTATAAATAAATATAAAATACTGTATATACAATTAAAGTTATGATCACGTATATATTGGGAATATCAAAAAAACTTAAAATTAAATGGTAAAATTTGAAATATTCAACATATAATAAAACGATATATTATGTTGGAATAAGTTTCCACTATGATAGAAATGATTTCAATGAAGATTTTTTTTGTTTCACACCAACTTATAGTTTGTATTTCACCGTAACCACATTAAAGTTCGGACGACTACGACTTAGATAATAGAAGGTTTCAACAAAATTTTATTTATTAATTACACATTTATTACAATTTATTATTATTATTTTTTTTTTTAACAAATAAATACTGCATCAATTTGCCGGTCTAAAAGTTTTCTTCGCATCAGCTAAAGATGATCCTTTACATAAAGCGTCTTTAAGCTTTTTTTCCATATCTGCATTTTGTTCACATATTTCCAAAACTTGATTTAATAAATCTTTAGGTATACATACAACACCATCTATATCCCCAAGAATAATATCATCCGGATAAATTCTTATGGGTGGATCATGATTTCCGTTAAGAGTTAATGGAATATTAAGCGCAGTTGGACGTGTAAATGCCTTTGAAGATAAAATCGTAGATGCTCTAGCAAAAACCTTTCATAATAGCATGTTGATATCAGCATATATTTATTATCTTGTAATATTTTTTTTTTTTTGGTTTCAAATTAATTGCGTACCGGTAGTCCATCAGATCGAAGTTCTGCGAGATCTCGTACTCTACCATCAACTACAATACCTTTCATTCCAAGTACCTTTCCTCTAGTGTTCATTAATCCACCCCAAACAGCATTAACAGCATCTATTTGTGATTATTATTATTATTGTGATGATAATTATTAATTTTATTTAAAAAAAAAAACAAAAAAAAAAATACCAACTTGGAGGAGCAGATAAAACCACTACACTACCAGCGGGAATCGCATCGGCCTAATTATCGGTTCACATTTATATATAAATATATATAAGCAATTAACCAAAATGATTTTCGGAAGCGAATAATGCTTATTATTACGTACATAAGATCCAACTATTATAGGCGATGTAGTATCGGATTTCGGTACAAGCTATTATTGATAAGTATGAATATTCGTAATTAAATGAATTTTACTTTCGAAAATATTGTTTTTGTTTTTAATTATTTAAAAAAATATCACTTTAATAGTATACACGGGGCCAACTAGTTTGGTATCGCCTGCTTGGTGTTCAGGTGAAAACATTACGATATCCGGTAAATAACCTCCAAGTGACTGGTTTAATTGTATGAGAGCGTCGGCGACCTTTTGACAATAGAATAACAACTTTTACTACAGGGAACATTCCCAAATTTTTTTTTTTTTTTTTTTTTTTTTTATAAACCTTCTGGTTTTAAGTTACAAAAAGTACAAAAAAATTTCAAAGATTGCCATGTTTTTTGAACGTACATCAGAAGCCGCAAATTTTTTTAAAGATTCAAGTTTTTCATCCAACGAACGATATGTCATTTTTTTTTTTTCTTTTTTACAATTTGTTAATAATGAAAATAAAAATTCGTTGAAAAAAAAATTTTCGGTTTATATGGCTTATATCGAAAAAAAAGATCTCGGCTTATGTTTATTTATATTATAATGTCGTGTAACGAAGTGTTCACTAAGCTTGATATTCAAGTGAAAAACAAAAAACAATAGTTGACAAGTGACTCTGGACGAGAGATCGCCGCCCTTAATAGAACAACAATTAATATACACATATATATATAAGCACAATAATAAAGGGTGCATTTTTGACACTTTCATTGAATTTACGAAAGTTTCCCAATTTGATTTTTTAAAGAATCTGGTTTTTTATTTGGTCTTATGTTATCATAAGTTGTGTAACAAATAAACTAAAAACCGATTTCGAGCAAAATCTAATCAATCAATCAATCGTAAAAAAAACAGTTTTTACTCTAAAAGAAATTCTTTCTTTTAGTCTGTGTTTCAAAACATGTCTTTTTATAAACTACCACCAAATTATTATCTTCAAATTTATCCTCCTCCTCCTCACCCAACGCCTCCTCCTTCTACTCATACAACTTCACAAAACTTCCTTCACTTTCGTGAATTTCATCATTCTCACTTTACACGGAACAGGAATTTTTTACCATTACCAACCACCCCTCCGTGGTGGTTATGGAGAATGGAAGGGGAGGAAGAAAAGGAAGGTCAATCTGGTAACGAGTATCTAGATCATTGCTATGAGGAAGAAGAACCGGAAGAATTGGAAAAACCTATAATTGAGTTTGTATTAAGCGAGGAGGCAAAAGCAATGTTTCGCTTTTCTGAATTAAGACGGCAACGACGTAAATTTAATTTGGCTTCAATTACTTTCAAGGAATGATTAGAATTTCACTTAAGAGATTAATTTATTTTGTTTAAAAATAAAAAGTTGCGGAAGCAAAAGCAAAAGCAGATGATGATCAAGATTCCAATTCATCTTCAAATAATGATCTCATTGACTCGAGCCCTTGGCCGGATCCTACGCTTATCCCGTCATTCCATCATCAGCCTAGCATAGAATCTAAGGAATTCTATGGAGATTCTTATACATTAATCAATACATTAGAAGCAGCGGTAAATTCCACATTTGCCCAAAGTTTTGATAAATCTAATCAAGACGATGTTGTCTATTGGCCTGTATTACCTTTAAGATATGTTTAAACTTTTTGTTAAGCTTATATAAAAAAATGTAAGTGAATTCTTAATTTATTTTTTTTCTCGTGAAATCTATTTTGATGATAAAAAAGATCATCCTTGTTCTTTGAATAAGCACTACTTTGTGTTTATTATGACGAAAAATTCTTGAGGCCATATAAAATAATCTGAATGGATTCTTTCAATTAATAGAATTTTATTTTTTTCAAATTTACCTTTAGTCAAGAAACAAGTTTATTAATTAATTTCTTTGATTTAGCGTCAAAACTGAAGTAATATTAAATTATCACAAGTCTCATTTAACCTTTTTTTTTAAAAAAAAAAACTTTCTTTTGTGAAGTATTATTTATTTACATTATATCACAAAGGAAAAGAAAAGGTAATAATATTATTAATAGTAAAAGAAAAAAAAACAGTTATCAATCAAAAGAGAAAATAAGGAAAGAGGAAGAGTGAGGAAAAAAAATTGAAGCTATTGAAGCTATTGTGTCATAAATAAAATTTGTAGCATGAATGCATAAAAGAAGAAAAAAGAAAAAAAGAGAAAAAAAATGATATATATATATATATATATATATTGCTTGTTTATTATATAAGTAAGGTGATGAAGTAAGGAATTCTTGTTTAAATGGATGTTTTAATGAGGATGTGTAATTTTTTTTCTATATGGTGAAAATGTGTTGAAAAGGGAGATATTTTTTCGATTATTGGAATTTTTGTGTAATTTTAAAAAAGGAAGGAATTGTGTATTCTTAAATCAAAAAAAAATCATTCATTCATAGGAAAAAAAATCATAAACCTTGTGTATCAAAAAGAAAAAAATGTGTACAGAAAAAAAAATGTATACATAAACTTTACAAATAGAAGGGGATGAAGGTGAAAAAGATAAATAATAAATAGCAATAAAATAGTGAAATTGGTAGATAATAAAGTGATATAAAAAATTTACAAAGAAAAAAAATGATGATAATGATAGAAATAAATTATTATCTCTTCCATCTGTTCCTGAATTGAATATACATCATCTAAACGATCACATTCAGTTTGCTCATGGTGATCGAGAATATGGAAATTAATTCGTCATAATCTTAATGGTAAAAAAAAAAAAAATTTGAAGTGCATCAACTATCATCAACTATGAAAGAAGCCAATAATGCTTATAAAGTTATCTACATTAATCTTAAACTAAAGGTGATGATGATCTTGAGACTTTTTTTTTTGTTACTTTTTTTTTCCTTTTTTTTTTTATTATTTTTTTTTTTTTTGATTTACTATATCATTCAAAGAAATTTATCATCTGTATTCGTTCGTCAATGTGTTTATCGCACGCTAGAAATTCAATTCAATTGAATTCTTGTTTAATCGACTTTTCTGATGCGAGATTAAGGAGATGGGTTGGTGACCGAATTATTTATAAACTTTTTTTTGTTGTGAAAAGTATAAATTTTTTGTGAATTATTTTGATCATTCACAGTAACGAAACTAACTAAAAAGAAAGTATTAAAAGTCCAAACAAATATCATTCTTCTTGACATTTCACAAAAATGTTCAATTGATAATGATATTTGTATATATTGGTCCGTGATAAACCAGACTTTTTAATATAAAATAAAATTAAACTAGCTGATTATTTAAAGATCTTTTTTTTTTTTTTAAAAAAAAAAAAATGCAAATAAAGAACTCGTAATTCTTGATTTTTCCGCTCTGAATGAAAGAGGTGGAAATATCGAAATCATGGATATCCTCCATTTATGGGGGTGGTGCTGGGTGATTGATGCGCGTTCATACCGGAAGATGATGACTGTCCAACTGAAATTGGCCCTATTTGAGAAACCGCTGTTGAGGGAATGTTCATAGACCTGTTGGATCCATTATAAGCAACCTGATGCTGCTGTCCTTGTTGTGGTTGTGGTGGTTGTTTTTGTTGTTGTTGCGGTTGTTGTGGCGGCTGTTGTATCTCCTGCTGGTTATTCTCATGTAATCGTTTTTTTCCTCCACGACGAGGCGCTTGCCCATTCTCATATCGTTGTCGTTTCTTTATGACGTCAGTCTTCATGGACAAAGGACGTCTTTCATGATGTAATTTGAAGCTAAATGAGATAAACAAAAGAATTAATATCATTTGACTATCTAGAAAGGAAACGAAAAATAATAATATATATATATATACTATAATCCGCAGGCATTGCAAAGTGTTTGGCCCTCTTCATCGCGCCTCCATAACGGTGTAGTCATCGTTCTACAATTTGAACAGACAGGTTGTGAAGCTTCATCATCACGGGCATCTTTGCGTACAATATGAGGTTTCATGGTCTTCGGACGAGCCATCTTGTGTAATTTCAAACTAATTTAATGATAAAAAAAAACACGATTGATAAGAATTATAATCCAGAGTTAATTTTCATTTAAAAATTTTTTTTTTTCAAAACGCTTACTATAAACCACAAGCATTACATAAGAGTTCGTCATTAGCCGATCTTCTCCAGAGGGGAGTAGAAGTCACACCGCAGTTAAAACATTGTTGCTCCCCATTCGAATGAGATTTTTTAGGTCTACTATTTTCGGACGTTGATGATGGGGCATTAGCGGAAGGACGAGCGTTAACAGTTGACGTTTCGATCGATGATGTGGACGAACAAGAGGGAGAAGTAGTTGTCACTATAGATTTCGAAGAACCTTGTTGTGGTTGCTGCTGTTGTTGCCCAAGAGACCCTGATGCATTACTCGTATTATTTTGATCCGAAGAAAATTGGTTCAGATAAACACTATTCATCAGACTACTGTTCGATAAGCCGGTGACAGGAGTGTTAAGAGGGGTGTTCAGCGGGGTATTGTGTGGAGTATTCATTGACGTTATAGAGATGTTAAGGTGTGAAGGATTAACGGGCGTAGGATCGGTATTTCTAACATAGACAGCATCATGCAATCCGGATGATGTCCTACCAACCAACGGATTATTCAACGTTTGAAACTGCAGGTTTGACTGCATATCAGGATTTTGTGCGACATTTTCAGTGTACCAATGTTCTGTAGGGGAATTAGGTTCCGACGAGTCGGAAGAATAAAATTGGTGAACACTCAAGACTTCATTCAAGTCCAACATCATAGTAGGTTGTTGAGTGTTAGGATCCAATATGGCTTGAGCATCGAACGAAGGAGTAAAAACCCCCGGTAATGAAACGACTTGATATGGATCTTGATCATTTGTATACTGACGTAAATAGAAATCTTGACTGACTTCGCTAAATCTGAAAATATCTACGAGCGACCTAGGAGAATTCTCGTTAACAGAAGAATTAAGCGCATTTGTCCCGTTATCTACGACTAAAAAAAATAAATTAAATAAATAAATAAACGAGATGATTAAATAATCTGTAAGATATATTCATATTATACCAACTTACTATTTAAGGTCATATTATCATCCAGAGTGTCCAAATCCATTAATTCAGCGCTGCTTTGATCATTGGTCGAGGTGGAGTTGACCGTTGCGATTATTTCACTATCATTTCCATAATCAGGTTGCAAATTGTTTCCATAATCGGCATTAAGGTCGGTGGTATTTGTGGGAGATGAAGAGGCAACGATTTCAGTGCCTGGAGACGATTCGGCAATATTTTTTGGAATTTTGACGTTTTTTATATTATTGGTCTTTTTTACTTGTGTTGAGCCAGTAGACATCTGCTTTTTCGTTGTCTTTTTTTTTCCTTTCTTTTCAATCATTACTTCTTGAGTCTTTGGTCGATAAAGTGGTACCGGTAGACTTTTTAGATTCGTAGCCTTTTCGATTTCTAATTTTTTTGTTGTGGCAGTGGACAACTTTTTAAATTGGGAGTGAGACTTTTGATCATGAACCATGAGGTGATGCATGAACCAGAGTCTCCATGATAGATTTTCTAGACGCATTCCATATTCCAATGCATCCTTCACTTTTGTCATTAACCGCCATGTCTTGGACAAATCTTCATCAGTCTCGATGGATAACAGTGAGAATGCTTTATTGCCTTTGATCTTAAGCTTTGTTGGAGCCATTTAAGAAGTAATAAATAGGTAACTAGAAGGATGAGAGATAAGGTAACGAAAAGAGAAAGTTTAATAAAGTTAAAAAAAAATGATATAAATATGATATAATGATCTTGAAATAAGTTAATCTAAAAAATGATACGTTCAAGTAGTGAACAATATCCCGTTCAGAATATGGCTTAGTTTAAAACCGAAACACGAGCTCCTTGAACTTGAAACTGTGAGAAGTAGTAAAGTAAAATTTTACCTTGATAAAAAATTTATATATATATATATATATTTTAGACTTAAATTATTATATAAATTAAGGAGAACACGAAATAAATCTACGGAGTTAACAGATTTAGTTGAGTTGAAGGTTTTAAAAGAGATAGTTAACTACTCTTATCGACAAGGTCGAATAAAAGAAGAGAACGAGGTTTTATTTGCGAACTTTTGGGATGGAGTCGAACGCAAAAAAAAGTGAGCAACCGTAAAAAAAAAATTGACTAAAAAAGCAACTCAAGAGTGGCAAGGGGGGGGAAGGGAACTGGGAGTGACAAATATTACAAATATTGTTTAAACCAAAAAAAAAACAGAATTAATAATATAAATAATAAAAATAATAATAAAAAATAAATAAAATAAATAAAATTTGAAGGTATACTTTAAAATCTTTTCAGATTGATTAAAAAAAAATTTCTTTAATTTAAATGGCGTAGCATTACAGTAAATTGTATATAAATTATAGATCAAAACGTTTTAAACAACATTCAAAAAAAAAAATTAACAAAAAGAAAAAAAAAAATATAAATATAATAAATGGAGAATCTTTTCTCTTTTTTTTTTTTAAATTGAGGCGAAATATTATGTTTATTATTTGGGGCATGCATATGATATAAATATGACTTACTTATCCAGTAATTAATTCAGCCAAGTCCGTGATTTCTCTGCAATTTGCTCTGCCCATTTGGTGATACAATTTAACATGGAGAACTTACATTCGAACACTCTCTGCACACATGTAACAAATAAAACTGTACGACTAAAACGTAAAATTTACAACAACGAAAAGATGTTCGATGAACATCCATTTCTCGTACCTTTTAACAGGCCGGAAAATACAAATGAATTTTTTGTTCTCAATTCGTGTTGCGATGACGATTATTAATTCGACCTTATAAATTTCTTTTTCTTTTTTCTTTTTATAACCACAGGAAAATAAGATGTTCAATAATGCAACATTCTATCATGCGAGAATTGGTTCCTTTTTATTTTTTTCACCTTTATATAAATCCATAAAGAGTTAAAATCACTTCCCCCTCCCAAGATATTCATGTGCGAATAAAAACTTTCAATTCAGGTCGCATGTAAAATGGTTCTCGTTGGATTGTTAGATCTGTTACACCAATCTAACAATGTGAACATCATATAAATCAAAGTTATCAATTTCAACTTAAATAAATAGTTTAAAAAAAACCGGAGTTGTAAAAAAACTGCATTGGTTGTACATTTATTTATAAAGAATATTTATTGACAGCTCTTTAAAAATATTATTTTTGTTTATTATATAATATTAAAAGTAAACCATTTCGTATAACATTATTACAATAAGGGAAAGTTCATTTATCTCATTGAATTGTTTAATACTTGTTATTAACTAGTTATTTCTTATATAATCTATTTTTTTATTATAAAAAAATTGTCAAAGAATTTATTACCATTTATGGTAATATTATTATCTAACCACAGAACTGTGGGAATTTAATTTTGCCAAATCTAATTTGTTCATTCAATAAATACTTTTTGATATGTTATTTGATTTTACATATTAGGTTCTTCATGAACTCTGTGTCAAATAGTCAACTTTAAATCAAAAAAAAAAATTAAAATCTGCTTTTTAATTTAGGACCAGCAAGTTATGTCACACTATCAATTCAACAATGAACAATACTATCATTTATTGTGATACCTTTTAAATGATCTCATTTACTTTCAAAAATGTTCAAAAATAGACTTACATTATCAATAATAAAAATAAATCCACCAACTCGGCTCAAATTGCAGCCGAAATCTGCTGTGATTGTCAGTAGTTGATGTCGCCTGGGGTGATGATTTAGCGAATTACGCATTGTGATGATCTAAAATTTATCCTAATTTTTTTATTTGATTACTTAAGATATTGCGTCATTTAAAAATTCTGTAAACATTCCGATTTCTTCCTCCCATTTGGTTGAAAAATAATCCCGTAATCCCACGTGAGTTATACAATGATCTACCTAGCATGAATTTAATTTTATCCTCTATAAATGGGAATTTTGGATTATTTCCCCCTCTCTTTTCATCTATTCATTAAATAATTCTTTTTATATGAGGAAAAATACATAAACGAATTGATTTCTTTTCTCTTTAATCTATTCAAATTTTAATTAATTTCATCGTTCAAGTCTAAAGATTTATATGGTATTTTTCACACGCATTGACCATTTACTTGATCCATTTATGGAAAAAATCTACCATAAACTTTTGTTACACGACAACAGAAGGAAAAAATTTTTTCATAAAATATTTGATTAAATCTATAATGTGAAATTTAATTATATAAAATTATAAACTAAAAATTTTCGATATTGGATTGGATATGTTAAAAGATGCACTAATATACACACAAAAAAAAAAAAATCTTGTATATTTTGATTAATATAAGCAAACCATGAATTATACATCTATGAATTAATATATACAAACGTCAAAGTTTCGGCAATCCAAAAGGATAATCAAAACAGTACAATCTCGATATATGAACCTTGTAATGAAGAGTTCTACGCCGTACCAAATCTGTATTTTTTTGTATACAATCTTCATATTATCATATTGGTTTCATTATTAAAAAAGGAACCCTTTAGTATATATCATAGTCTTCTGATATACCGAAGTTTTAGCAATAAAAGGTAACTTCAATAATATCAAGAGTATACTAAATAAATGTTAGTAACGTTGCTTAATCGGTATCATCTGAAATATCGTTATGAACTGTTTTATAGTGCATCGCGCTCTTCTCCCATACCTTACCATTACCTGGCGGAAGTACTGGTATAGGAAGGAAAATCGTATATATGGGACTATAAATAATAATTATTGTTAAATAATAATAATAATAATATAAAAGGGGAAGAGAATGGATTGTCACTTACTATTTGCTGTTTTTAAAAAAAATTTTTTAAAGAAAAATTAGTGAGGATCACGTGAAAAATGTCAGAGTAAAGAAAAGCTTACAAATTCTGGCCAACGTTAAAGAATTGACGAAAATTATTCAAATATCCCAAATCATATGGATTTGAATATACCTAAGGAAAAAAAAGATATCAAGATACTAAATCAAAAAAAGGTCAATTGCTCAAGATCGATTATTATTACCTCTCCTTTTTGTTTAGCTGAACGTCTCGCGTATTGATTGTTGTAAAATTCCACCGTAGTTTGCGATGTTAAAACCTAAAAAATTTGCTATTTAATTGAAAATTATTTAAACCATTATGTTATATTAATAACCTACTAGATAATAATGCCATGAACACATCCCTCCTACAAGTATATGTCACAAGAAAACAAATATTAATTATTCAATTCTCCAAAATAATAATAGTAAACAAGAGACACATTCATAGTACCTAACGCTATTCCAATCGCGACAGCAAGCAAGAATGATAAAGCCATATACGGTCTTGGCATCCAATAATCCCACTTCATAAAAATAGCATTAGCTTGATTCAATTCTTAGTTTAACCAAATAAATTAGATGTTTGTTTTTACAGTTACCTCAGCTTCGATGTCAAGACTAAGCAAAAAGATTTTCCATCCAACAATAGCAAAATAAAAACAAGCAATTACCAAGTAAGTCATAAAAAGTAAAAAATATCTATGATTAAAATGTCCAACACAATTCGCTATCCATGGACAATGGTGATCAAATCTTAATACACATTTTTTACACACTGAACAATGATGTGCTCTTTCAGGTTTTGGAAGATGACCTAAAATAAACATAAATAAACATAAATATTAAAACAATGTGCATTACTAATTCAATCTTTTAAAAAGGAGTGTGAATATACATTTTTTGCACGTTTTTGGAAATTCTGCATATTCTTCCAATTCAAGAAATAGTCCTTGTAAAGTTGGATCATCTGATTCCTATATAAAAAAATTGATCATTTTTAATTAAACATATTCAGCAAAAAATAATAAATAAAATGTATAAAATATTATGGATTTACCGTTTCGGCAGTTCCAGCATTCAATACACCTCCAGGTTTTGTTTTAACCGCCATGTAATAATGAAAAAATATACAAGTAACCAGATATATACTAAATATTAAGCCAATATAATAATAAACTTTTGTCCAAATATAATCGTCGTCCCATTTATAAAAATAAGGAAAGACAACCGTAAAATATGTCAGAGCTGCCATCCCAATCAACCCTATTGCCAGCAAGATAAATATAGGGCCAATAGCAAAAATAACCGTATTAGCTACTCTATCGACTCCACTAATAAAACTACGTCGGGTTGGGGTATACATTATTATGACTTGCAATTTTAACTTTACCGAAAATATAAAATGTCAAATTTACAAAAATCGACAAAAATGTAAATATGGAAACATGCCACAAAAAATATTGCGTCACATTTGCAACATTTGCACAAGCACAAAATTATCGACCTGCATTATTATGTAACTTTATTATATCTTTTAATGAATGTATTGAAATATAATTTGAAAAATTCCTATATGCTAAAAGATACGTTATTTCATCTTAATACGTTCAACTCATTAATGATTATTGCTTATTTTATGCAGATTGAATTTATTTAATTTAGAATTTATATCTATTTGATGTTTTTCAAATTTATATAATTTTATAAAAATATTTTTAGTTAGTATTTATAATAATTCATCTTTTTATAATTATTAAATATTAAATATTTAAATTTCATTTATTATTACACTTAGAGTTAGAAAAGTCCAAAAGTTTTAAATTGGATCTGATTAATTTTAAAAAAATTATAAGTTTAAAGACATATTTTTAAATATTATCTTTATAAACAAATTTTTAATCAAAGTTACTTTTAAATTAAGTCATGTTTTTAAAATTTAAAATATATTTTAAAATATTAGGTTTAGAACTTAGATATTAGAACCAGATCTTAAATTAAGTATATTTCTAATTTTTAAAGAATTTTTTTTATTTTATATTAGTAGAGCCAATTTGGGGGTTCTGGGGTAAAATCGAAACAATACCCAAAATAGATCTCCAAGCCTTTTTCCAATCAATTTTA
>CAMKVN010002052.1:0-15193 GCA_946474995.1 Funneliformis geosporum
TGCTAAATTTTAAATTTAAAAATATTACTTGCGAATAGGCTAAATATATTAAAATTTTTTTGTTTAGAGGAAACTTGATAATAATAATGATTCTGGAAGCAACACCTCAACCAAATTATCGATCACCTCTAAAAACTCTTACACCTCTGACTATATTACTGACAAAAATGATATTATTAATGTACGTGACAATCATAGTTTCGATGAATACAATGATAATGAAGACAATGAAAATAACGAAGAATAATTAAATAATGTAAGGTATATTTAATTATTATATTCATTTATTTTATTTAATGTTGCATAAGTTTACATATTTCTGACTTATTTTACCAAATCTATCTTGAAATTTCAAAAATGTGATATATTTATACCAGTTTTTTTGTTTATTTGGTTATTTTTATTATTATTTTTTTTTGCAGATTTTTTTGGGGTTTATTTTTTTTTTTTAAAAAATACTATAACAAAATATCAATGGAGCTAATTAACATGAAGGGACAAATTTACTTAAAGTAATATAATAATTAAATAAAGCATTGTGCAATAAAACGATGAGTTACCAAAATTTTCAAAAGCAATTACCAGTAATCAGAATATAAATAATAAAAATTCATAAACTTATTAACGAAATATAAACATTTAAAGTATTACGTATCGTAAAACCTTTGAAATATTACGTATCGTAAAAATATCATAATACTATACATCGTAAAACTGTCATAATACTACGCATTGTAAAATCATCATAATACTACGCATCGTAAAACTGTCACAATACTACACATCATAAACCGTTGCAATACTACGCATTGCAAAATTGTCGCAATAATATGCAACGTAAAACATTCGAAGTCCTACGCGTCATAAAGCTTTGAAGTATTACACATACGTAAATTTTTCAATAATCTTGTAACCTTACGTAATATTACAGGCGTAAGGATTATATAATACTTCACTTTATTAAATTTACTGATGTGTATAAGAATTTTTATTGTAAACTTGTGTATTGTAAGCATGTCAGACATCTGTATCAGGTTAGTGATGCATACAATTTTTGAAAAAATAATTTAAGATTTTTTCCCTTTTAAAATAAAGTTTTTTAATTTACATTAAACATATTTTCACTTATTTTGCAAGTTTACTTAAAAACTGAAAGAAGGTTATAAATATCAATTTTTATTTAAATATAAATTATTGATTTTTATGTCTTTACTAATCTTTCCAAATTAGAATATGGCAAAAAACAGTTTTTGTTAAATAGCTTGAAAATGGCCTTCTAAATCACCCATATGTGCTTTAAATAAACTTGCAGAACAGTCAAAATTATACACAATATATTGATTTTTAAAGTCACATGTTAAAACATTAAAAAATTTTTTATTTTTTGTAATTTTTTACTATGCTACACATGTATTACCAACCTGATACAGATTTCTGACATGCATATTAAAATTGTATAAGAATTCTCAAACTTGTTTATTATATCAAAAAAATTTAAAGCTTTATTTTTTTTATAGAAAGAGTTTATCAATTTGTTGTTTAATTCCTTCTATTTTAAGTATATAAACATTACTATTATTTGATTGTATTATCTTTTAATCAATTGTTTGAATAATTTTCATAAGATTATTTTAGTGTTATCTAGTTTATCTAAAAAAAGATTAAATACATATTTTTTTTAAAAAAACTTTATTTAAATGAGTTTTTTTAAAAACACATTTTTATTTTTTTTAAAAAAAAAATGGATGAAAATCCAAATGATAAACAAAACAATGAACAACAATAAAGACTTTTAGAATTACATAAATTATTAGCAAAATGTATTTTTAAACTTCATAAATATACAACAAAATCATTATTATTAACATCACTTTCATCATCATTTTCTTCATCACAATCATTATCATCATTATTATCATCATAATTATCAACAAAAATTTCTTTTCAATCAAGACATTCTTCTTCAGTTCTATTATTATCTCAGTTAGTATATAATTTTTTTTTATTTAAATAAAATAATAAGTAATTTTTTTATTAATATATTAGTATAAAAGGAAAAATATTTATATTACTACCACTATTACTAACATCATCATCACCATTATCATCATTTATATCATCATTATTATCATTAATATCATCATCATCATTAATAACAACAGCACAAACAATACTAATACCATCAACATCACTAATATCATCATCATTATATATAAAAAATATAATATTTATATGTTTTATATAATAATTTTAATTGTTTTTAATTATTTTCTAATTTAATTATAGTAAATTATTAAAACCATCAAATACAACCATAATAACATTAACAATAGCAAACTAAATTTATAAGAATATGTGTTGTTTTTGTAATCAATTAGGCTATTAGATAGTATTACTATCCAGATATTCTAATTGAATATCATAATTATTGTTTTAAATGCTAAACTACAAGTGATCATATGGCAAAAAACTGTACATCTTCATAAAATAAACCTTCGTGAAAATAAGCAAAATATTAATAATAAAAATAAAAAAGAATTTATTTATAAATATTAAATATTTTATTTATTATAGTTAAATTATAAATATATAATTATTATATCAATACCAATACCAACAATATCACTAATACCAATACTAATGTCAATGCTAATACTATTGCTAATATTAATATTAACATTAATACCAACGTCAATGCTAACAACACCAATACTATACCTATATCAATACATATACTAATACATATATCAATACCAAAACCTAAGCTAATACCAAATAAAACCTACGCTAACACTAAAATCTATGCTATCTATGCTAACACCTAAGCCATCTATACTAAAACCTATACTAACACCAACATTTATGATAATATAAATACTGATATCAACACCTAAAAAATTTTTTATTTTTATTTTTTTCTCTTATTTTAAAAAAATCTTTTTTGATTGAAAGTCAAAAAAAAATATTTTTTTATTTTTTTTATTTTTTTATTTTTATTTACATATATTTTTTTTAATAAATAAAATAAATAAATATATATTTTTACTTTTTAATGAAGATTAATATTGTTATTTTATTTATTTTATATCTTATAAAATTATCAATATCAATAAAATAAATTTTTCAATTTCATTTAAAAAATTATTATCATATTATGGATAAATATATTTTACACATTTTAATAGTTATCAATTTATTGAAGTCATTGGAATTGATAAATGTGTAGGATTTTTAACATAGGTAATAATAAATATATTTTAGAAAGAAAATATTGTTATAAATATATAAACCGATTTGTATTATAAATAAAGTTTTTTCCTTTTTAAATTATATAATGAATCAAATTTAATTTATTTGCAAAAAAATAATTAAAAAAATTTAAACAATCTTAAAAATAATAAAAATAAATATAAAGCATAAACTAAAATGAATATATAATAATTTTTTATATAAAATAATAAATTACTCTAAAGTATTATTTTTTAAAATGAATTTTATTCTTTTATTTTAAAATAACCCTGATTTTAACCATCTTTTAAAATATATGTATTTATAAATTGTTTCATTTTTTAAACTGCATCTTTTTTTATACTACCAAATCTGTTCCACCTGAAAAATTCTTTCTATAGGTACACTTGTAGCTAAAAAATAATTATAATAAATTTTTATTAGTAAATATAATTTATAAAATAATTACAATCATAATATTTATATTAACCTGTAACAGCTAAGTAATCTTTAGTCATTTTAGAAAGATTTGGATATTCTCTTTCATAAAACTTTATAATAATTTAATAAGTTAAAAAAAAGAAATAAATTATTATAATAAATATTTTTTTACAATACTTACTTTTCACCATAATAAAATATCAGTTTTATTAGATATTATTGGATCTCTAAGGTAAGATTTAAGCTCATCTCTGATTTTTGTTTTTTTTTTTAAAAAATATGAGTAAGGATATTATCTTCTAAATTGTCAGAAGAATAGCTAATATCTGCAATATTTTTGTATTTTTTTTCCAAACATCAGTTATAATTTTTTTTGCTTTATTAATATAAAAAAAATTTCAATTATTATTTTCATAATATTGTAATTTTAACTTTGGATCTATTACTATTAATTACAAATAAAATTTATTAATATTATTATATAAAAATGAAAAATATCTAATTTTAACTAACCTGTAGCAATAACATAAATATGTTTATTTGTTAATAGATAATATTCTAAAATTTCTTTTGCTAATTTTGCTGAATTTTTAATTTCAATTCTATTATTATCATTATTAATTGTATTTTCAAGTTTATCTATTAAATAATTATAAACTGAAACAATATATAAAAGTGTAGGATATAATTGACCAGTAATAAAATCTGATCCTTTTTAAAATGCTAAATATAATTAATTATTAATAAATATATATAATATACTTTAAATAAAATTTTTAAATAAATTACAAACCTGTAAAAATTCATGTATTTCTTTAATATAGTTCTATTCATAATTTGAAAGAATATATATATTAAGTTTTTCATCAGATGATACTATATTATGACAAGCATTTTTTTAATAAATGAGCTCTTTTTAACATCATATCTGTAGAATTCTAACAGATTTTAATATCTATAATTAATTCTAATTTTGAAAGATTTAAAGCAATACATTGTTGATAAAATCTTTTACGTTGTTAAGGTAAAGTACAAATTTTTACTACTAATTTTCTAAGCTTAATAATTATAATAAAAATAAAATTAAATTAATTATAAAAGTATTTTTATATTAAATAATAGAATATAACTTACTTTATATATAATATTTTATAAATTTTCATCAGTTTCAATCTCTTTATTTAAGGTATTTTCATTATCTAATCCTAATGCATTAAGATTTTTAAGTACTTTTTGTACAGCTATATTAATAATATGAGCAAGACATCTAACATGTTTATGATATGGATCAAATTTAATATTTTGCTCATTTAAACTCTTTGTAGCATTGTATTCATATTTGTTACATTATCATATACAATTGCTAAAATCTAAAAATAAAAATAAAAATTTAAATTTATTAAATATAATATAAAAAATAAAAATTTATATTTAAATAAATTTATATACTTTTGTTAAAATATCAAAATTTTGCAAAACTTCTAAAAATTTGTTTGCTAAATTTTCTCTAGAATGTGAGAAGAAATCTTCATTGTGACTGACATTTTGTCACCTCCAAGTTCTTTCTCGATATTTACATCAAACATATTAAACATCAGTTCATCAGGATTGATATTAACCCTCCACAATTCCATATCATAAGTTTGGTTTCTCCTCCTTAATTATTTCTTTAAGACTGCTAATAGTCAAATCCTTTTTTAGTTAATTGAAAAAATATGATTATTTTCTGGAGTGTCAATATAAGTGAAACAATTAAGATTAATAGATGATCTAATTGGATAATAGAATCACTCATGATTGTAGGGTGTAAAAGTGTTAAGGTGTAAATGTAATAAAAGAGTTAAGGAAAGACTTCAAGATGAAAAAAAAAGAGAAAGATAACACTCCTTTTTTATATTTTTTAATCTCTTAAACTCAAACTCTTAAAAAAATATATATTGATTCTCTCGCATGAAATATGTAAGTCAATCCCCCTTATTATGACATTTTGACTATTTGACTATATCATTGCATGTACAGTATGTTCACTTATAAGTATAGTATGTACTGCGCCTTAATATTCTATTAATTGCGGTTTGTTATTTTTCTTTTCCGACTTGTCTTTGGACAATTTTCTTAATCTGAGCTATACACAGGAACCAATCTACCATAATTTTTTTTTCATATAACTGCACATTTTATTTTCAGTTGGAATGTTTAAAAAAAAGTATATTTTTTCTTTGAGATTAGGCTTGATTCCGTTTAATTATTTGCAAAGCGTATTTTACGTATAAAAAAAAAGTCAATAAAAGTTTGGTAATGAATCTGTCATAAAAAAGTGAGAGATAATTAATTATAGGTAATAAAATTTTAACATACTGTTCAGTTATACTAAATCTTAGCATTTTTCAAAGAATCAAACAGATTTTATATTTATTTCTTTCATAAAAAGCAGAAATTTCTGTAATATACGGATGAAATTTCTGAAGGATATGTTGGTAAATATTAGCAGCATTACACTATTACGCATATGAAATTTCCGATATAGCAAATTTTTCCATTAACTGAAAGTTAAATTAGCAGATTATTATTTAAATCACTTTACATTATGTTAAAGATTGACCTCAGAAGTTTTTAACGAATACGCAAATATTATGCTTTACTCTGTCTGTATTTGCAACTTATGTTTTTATGCTTTTTACATTTTTAAATTTATGTTGTAGCTACAATTATATTATTGTTGAATAATTATCTTCGAACAGAATCTCCCATTATTATAACTATTCCTGAATTCTACGACGCTTGCCCTTTTAATAGTGTTTCATGAACTCATGACGATTGTTAAAACCTTCATCACATTCAGGATAGCCAATATCTAAATCACTTTCACTACTTTCAATGTGATGCCTTAATAAAACAACCCATAAATATATAAATGATAAAATTTATTGCACAGAAATAAAGAAATAACTCACCGGAAGAATTTCAAAAGCAGTTGATACGTGATCAGTTCAAAAAAGAACTCTGTGAAGAAAATTGCATTGCTCTAAGATAGGTTTGGTATTATGAGGATCCATACGGGGTCTCATTGAATAAACTCAAAATTTTAAATGCTTTTGCGATCCACTATTATTTTTTTCGACTATAATTTTATTCATCCGGAATCACAAAGAATCGAATAAAAATTTCTCACACAAACCACATCGTATACATGTTAAAAATCGTGAGCAACCAAACAAATCATTAATTCTTGCCTATGTATATTTGCTTTACAAAATCACGTTTATATACTAATGCCTGACCACATCGTCTTTCGTTTGTCTAAATTATCTGTACTATACATTATCCCATGATCTGGTTTCATTTGTCCTAATCATCGATATTCTGGATGAAGTAAAACTGTGTTTTCAGTTATACTGTGAGAGATATGCAGTGTCGGAAAATATTAACCTTAATTTGCGTAAGTCCAGTCCAGCGTAAATACTAAGGTGGCTTAGGTATGTGAAAATTTTTTCTGTCGATCTCGGCACTAATTTTTCCGTAAATTTGTAAATTTTGTAATCATGTGAGACCCTGATAAATATCAATTGTTGCACGAAAATCTTTACTGCGACACAACCATCGGTTTAACTAAAGCCTGCCTATCGGCGGTAATTGTATCTCAAATACACTTAGAACTGGTCGTGTTTCTCGTTATATAATACAAGTTACTCGTGAAAAGATCTTTTTCAATCGGAAACGAGAACTTGTTAAGTTTAAAAATGCATTTAGTGCCGATCCGGAGCTTCATGTCCTCCTAGTACTGGGAAAACCGCACTGATCCATGAGGTAACGAGTAAAGGCGATTTCAACCCTCTTTTTATCAACTGTCGTGAAGGACAATTTGACACACCAAAGAGGATATACGATTCAATATCTTCGCAATTCGAGCCATTTTTCAAAAAATATACGGATCTCTTTAAAAAGTTAATTGAACAAGGAGAAGTCAGTGATATCCAGTTAAAAGTTAATACATTTGGTGGGGATCCATTTAGTGAGAGAGTAATTACTTCTAACGATGTCAGTAAGTTGCTTGATGGTATTGGTAATGCTCTCCCGAATTGGACCCGCTGGGATGGTTACAAGGTACCTCCACCCATTTTAGTCATCGATGAAGCAAACATGTTTAGCCAACTTTGTGTTGCGGAAGAGGGAAAAGTTCTTCTCAAATCAATTCTGAACTGGATGGTAGTAAATACAAAAGAAAAGGGACGCTTTCATGTAGTACTTACCTCTTCCGATTCATTCTTTTTTGATTGGATCGAAAATCGTAAGTCTTTCTTATAATCATATTTGATAGCAATGTAAATGTTTATGATCCTCTAATCCGCATTTATTGCCTAGTTTTACTTATCCCACACGCAACCCCATATGTTGTTGGAGATTTGAGCAAGGAAGAAGCCAAAGAATATTTTGAAAAGCAGGTTCTTCCTCGATATGGTATGTCTTTACTGAACCATCTATTTATATCACATGATGGTATTTGTTATTTAAAAAAGAATGCAAAGAACTCGAAGGCAAATTTGACCGCGTTCGCAGAATAACGGGTACACGTATGCTGATTATTGATAGATATGTTAAAGAATACCAAAATTATGATGGAAAGTTTGAACGTGCTTATCAGATTTTATTTCGTTTTTAAAGGATATGCATTTTTGTTAATTTTAAAAAATCTAAAAAGTTTTGAACAAATTGTTTTAGATAGCGATTTTTCAATTTACGAATCAGAATATGATAAGTTGAAACGTGGTCTCTATCCTAAGAATTTGAGATATTCAGATAAGCACAATCCACCACTTTGGAAAGATTATGATTTAATCAAAACCATGGAAGCAATTGTGAAGGCAGAGGATCAAGGGTACATTTTAGAAGATGACTTGATTAAAGCAATTGGTTTTGAACAAGTTGAATCACTTGTAGAATATAATTTTTTGCACCGTCGACCAACCATGCGATTTGCTAATGATATTGACTCACCAAAAAAAAATCCAATTTTGACTGCGATGAACCAGCCATCAGTACGTGCGATGGAGCAAGTCTTATCTGAAGTTACTTCCAACAAAAAATAATTACTATAGTTAAAATTTTTTTGTAATTTTATCGTCTCACAGTTTTTAATAGTAGATATTTTACTATGCAAAGTACTTAAGACTTGTCACTTCTCAAGAACATAAAATCAAAATAAACTTGCCAAATGCTACATAATTTTTGAAATACTTTATTTTTAATATGACAAAACTAACTTTATTATTTTCTGTGCATAATACATAAAAATCAATCGAAAACATATTCTTTATTATGTAATATGAATACATTAAGAGAGAGCTCAGCCGGCCAAGTAAAAATAATGGAAAAGCAGGATTTCAAGGGAGGAAATTTGCTGAGTCCTAACCCATATAATGGAACCCTGTTATTCCCGTTACAACATTTTGATGGAATAATGATTTTTTTATATGTTTATTCGAATTACGCTTTTTCGACAATATTAATATTTTTGGGAGGATATTATCAAAATAAAATCATGAAATTATTAGAATTTTATACGGTGTTTTACACAGCACATGCCATAGAGTACATAGAGTATATAGTAATAGATAACGTTATTTGTTTTTTGAAGGAAATTTATTTTTTTGGCATTAAGGGTGAAGACAATAATAATAATTATGACTTTAATAATATTATCCAATTTTTTTAATAATAGTCTACTTTATTTAAGAATTTGCAGTTTTCGAGTTTTCGGGCACAAGCAAAATTATTTATATAATTAATACAAAAATAAAATATATGTATCGATACATTTTTGTTTAATACTTTAATCATAATTGTAATTGTTATACGAAGGTGACCATACAACACATATGACAAGACCAAAGAACAGAAAGATATAAGATAAAATAACTTACATATAAAATCTTAAATATCTACTGCAACTAGAGCCTGAGGTAGGTAACTCTAAGAAATGCATCCCGAAAGCGAGAAGCCAGGCCTAAGGAACGCTGTTTTCTTGACTCGTAAAGGCAGATACATAGCGATTTCCTCCTCCGGAAAAAGCAGTCCCTTACCGAAAAAAAACCCACTCTCTCTAATAGGTTACCGTTCAACCCCCTTCCGGTAGCCTAGTTAAAGCCCAACAAAGTTGACTTGCCTATTAAGCTCCTACCCCCCCAGGTCCAGCTGCAACTCTACGTTCATCCTCTTTACCCGAAGAAAAAAATAATAATAAAAATAACAAAAACAAATAAATAGATACCATCCTTGCCTACTATTTCCACTTTCCCGTTGTTGTCTAATAAAATCAAGAATATTAAACGTTAAAAAGGTTCAATACTTAAACATTTTTTTTTGGTCTTGTCAATAAGTGTTGTCGTATGTCGCGAGAAAAAAAAGAAGCTTAATTTGGAACGCGTATTAAATATGGCAGAAGATGAGAAATAAGACTTGTAAGAAAGAAAAAAGAAAAGTATTATTAGTGACATTTTTCCCAAGAATTTTATCGAAGACAAGTTTCGAGTTTTGTAATAGAGAAGTTTTTTTTACGGGAAGGGTATGGAAATTTTGAGACGGAAGGAAAAAGATGTAAAAATACCATGACTTAACGCGTAATGTGAAATGTTTATTTCCTAAATTCCTAAATGGGAAGAACGCGAAGTTTATTTTTACGATATTGATGTCATGTGTGCAAACTTGAAGGTCGGCTAATTTGTGTGAATAAGAAAATTTTTTGTACGTGATCATCTCATAAATAAATTAATCAAATCTAATTGGTTAAGTGATATAAAAGATTTATTTATTTATTTTGATTGGTTAAATGATAAACCAATTACCGTATAGCGCTCTATAAAGTATCTCCTTTAAAAAGTACCCCAGTTAATTGTATCCGAATATTATATTATTTATGTAACATAAAAATTTAATTAATACCCGGATATAAAATAAAAGCTTTACTTTACTAATTTGATCAAGTAATTAATAAATTTGATAATAACAGAATTGAGTAAGAAGTTTAAGATGATTCTATTCATTAATAAAATTAGTATAGAAGAAGCAAACTTAAAACTTAATTAAATTTCATAAATAAAATTAATAAAATTAAAAAATAATTAAATTTATTATTTTCTATTTTATTTCAAATTCTCAAATATTTCATTATATTATTATACATTTAATTCTAATACTTAATATGATTTCTTTCTTGTGTTTCATAATAATCATCTTCACATTCTTTATCATCAATATTATTTTTTCTTTTTCTAAATAAATTTTAATATTTCTAGCTTCCTGATCATCTATTTCATCATTTAAAGAAAGAGAGGGAAAGAGAGAAGTATACATAATTATTATTAGTAGTAGTATTACTTCCTACAACTTTATCATAATCAAATATAAGATATTCTTCACTTTTATCTTGTTCATTAGAAATTTCACAACACTTGAATGAATAACAAATTAAAAAAAGATATATAGCATTTCATGCATTTTTGACTTATTGAGCAACTAAATTATAAGCAGGTTTTTGAATATGATCACTTGAAGTATAAGTTTTTATTTCTTCAACCATCCAATCATTATAATAATGATGCAACTTTTATTAATATAAATAAAAATTTAAGTATTTGATTTATAAATATATAAATATAAATTTTTTTAAAATATACTTTAGATATAAAAGATTTGTTAACTGATATATCTAATGGTTGCAATTTGGAAATAAGCCTACCAGGTATAACTGCTATATTAGTATTTTTTCTTGAAGTCAAGTTTTAATAGAATTTACTAAATGACCTGTAAAAGAATCAAGCACTAATAAGAATCAAGAATTACTAAATAATAATACATGTTGATTCCAAATATTTTTAATCTAAAATAGCATTTCTTTTGTATTAGAATAATCTTCTTTATTAGTTCTAATAATAATATTTGAAGGAAAAACTTATTGAGGAACTTTTGCTAATTTAAAAATAATTGTTGCTGGTAATTTTGTTCCATTCGTCATATAAGCTAAGATTACAGTGAAATTTAATTTTTCATATCCACAAGTCCAAATATTAACAGTTTTTGAACCAGTTTATTCTATTGTTATTTGGCTAGAAAGATCAAATAAAACAGGTTTTTTATTTATATTACCAATAAGTTTTAATGGATAATTATATTGAATTCATTGATAAAAAACAAATCCTAAAAACTTATGTTACTTTTCTAATAAATATTCAGATAATTGTTATGCTATAATTGTACGTTAATAGTGACTAAATTTATATTATACCATAAATTTATCAATCTATTTACTACTAAATTTGTATTCTTTAATATCAGGATAAATAGTATAAAATTGATCTGTTTGTGCAAGAGCTTTAGTCTTTATTTGTATCATTAATTGAGTTATTACTTTTAAATTTTGATATAATTCTTTAACTCACTGGTCTAAAACTATTTCAAGTTCTGGATATTTTGGATATAAACTATTATTTAATTATCGAATATAAGGTGAAACTTCTATTAATTGTTATTTAAGTTTACGTTATTTTCTAACTTAAACAGGTTCAATATTAAATATAATAGCTGTCGCTTAAATACTATTTTGTAGATAATTTTCAAGATAGGTTAAAATAGCAATTTTTCTCACGCATTTCATTGATATCATTTTATTTGGATAATAGTTGTTTGATAATAGTGTTTATTTGCATTAGATAGAGATATAAATTATACAATTTATTATATGTATATAATAAAAAATAAAATTTTTTTTTCACTTTGCTAATTTCATTTGATATGTTTAAAGTTAAAATCCAGATTTTTTTAATGCGTTCATTTTAATCATTTTTTTATATATGGTATGATATATGCTAATCATCTTTAAATCACATGCATATGGGAGCTGTGCTATTAAAAATGGGTTATGGAAACCTTTCAAAAAAAAGAGATTTTTGATTCATTATAGTATATTAAATGAACTTTATTTGGTTAAATTTTTAGAGGCTATTAGCTTATTAATAAAACAAGTACTGTAAAATGCGTTCTATAGTACCCCTGTGTATAATACACCTTCTAGAGCAGCTTAGAATGTAAATACCCCGGGTACTATATATTGTGAATGTCAAACCTCATGTAAAGTACCTGAGTACTATAACCTGATATTGATATACAATGCCGCGCGTTAATATTAATAATGTATAAATTTTTTAATTTTTATTAATACAAAATATAATAAATATTTATCAAATGTAAAAAATAGTTTTTATTATTACTAATAAAGTGCAAGTTATTTTTTTTTCAAACATTTACATTATCTAAATTAATACTAATTAATTTCAAGTATTTTCATAACCAGCAACAAAATCATCATATATGGTATCTTCAAACACTATATCATCATTTAGATTATCATTTTCATCATTTAGAAAATCATAATCGAAAATAAAATCATCTTCTGTGCCATCTTTTGCTACAGAAATACCACAACATTTGAAGGATTTTTTGATTTTTTCAACATTAATGCTATCCCAAGCAACCTTAACCAATTGTGCTACTTTATTATAAGCAGGCCTTTTAATTTTTCTAGCAGGAGTAAGTTCAGGAACTTCTTCAGATATCCATTCATTATATAATTCACGAATCTAATAAAACAATAAATTTATTAAATAAAATTAAATTTTAAAAAAAATAATTATAAAAAAAAAAATTTACCTTAGATTTGAATATTTTATTGATTCTCATATCTAATAGTTGAAGTCTACCAGTTAATCCTTCAGGAATTATTACAATATTTGTTTGTTTTTCATCAAATCTATTTTTAACATTATTAACCAAATGATCACGAAAAGAATTAAATATCAAAAGACTTCTTGGATTATTATTTGTACCTCCCCTATTACACCACACATTTTCAATTCACCAAAGCATTTCTTTCTCATTAACCCAACCTTTTTTATTAACACTAATTTTAACTCCATCAGGAAAGATTTTGCGAGGAATATTTTATAATTACAGGTTCTAATTTAATATCATCTGCCATACATGTCAAAATTATTGTAAATCAATTTTTTTCATGACCAGTTGACCTAATACTAACAGTTTTAAATCTCTTTGAAAGCCAATTAAAGAAAATATTGTAAAACCTTTTATCAAAAAATAATAATATAAAAAAAATGTAGCTTAATATTAAATGATAATCTGTTAAGAAAAGAGATATAATAGTATTGGTGATTGATATAATATTAATACCTATGTAAAATCTATGTGCATAATATGCATATGTGCATATTAATTTTTTGTGTGCACAACATAAAATGTGCACAAATTATTACTAAAAATAGATAAATTATGTATAAAAAAGGTAATTTTACATAAGAAAATGTTATGATTTTCTTATTTAATAATAATTAATTAATTTGTGCACATAAATTTTAACTTAGATTTTATACACTGCTATGTATAATTATATACATATAATAAATTATATATAAATAATAAATAATTTATACATTTAATAATTATTTAATAAACAAATTTATATTAATTTAATAAATAATTAATAAATAATTTATATATGTTTAATATTAAAATTAAAAGTTATAATTCGTATTAGACTCATTCTTATATACAATTAATATTTTAATTATAAATATAATATATATATTTAATAAACAATTTTTGCAAGTATAGCATAATGCATATTTAATATATATAAAGTAAATTATATATTTTTTATAAGGCTTATTCTCTTTAGCTGAATTAATTGCTATTATTATCACACTTTTTACATCTCTATTAAACTCTTCTATTAATATATTTACTGACTCCTTTTTTATAATCTTACTTCACCAAAATATAATTTTTTATATCATTTTTTCTGACTTTAAATTCCATTTTCAAAATTTCAAATTCCTTTTTAAGGTACTTATTATTTATCATTTAAAATCTATTATTATAATATTTATCAAAATTAAAGCACATTCAAATAAACTTTATAATAAAAAGTCGATTAATTAATAAACCTTATCTTTCAATAACTTTATATTTAGTTTTACATTTTATCTAATTTTTTTAAATAATCTTTATTATTTACATCATATGACTTTATCAAAAGACTACAATAATTAATGTATTTCAATAATATCTTTTGCCTTTTCTACTTTACAAAATATTATATATTAAATATCAATTAATTTACTACATTTTTCTTAGTAAATAATAATGAAACACAATTTACAATCACTTACTATGTATCATATACAAAAAACCAAAAAATATTTTTTTATATTTTACTTATATTTAATAAAAATTATGCAAACTATCACACTTAAAAAAAAAATTTTAAAATAGAAAATAAGTCTCAGAATCTCATTTTTTTAGCTTACACCTATATTTTAAATTTTAATTCATTAAATATAATACAAATTTTAGTTTAATAATTTTAATTAGGGTTCATTAAAATCAAATCGAATCAAATATTGAAGCAATTTGAATTTGATTTGATTTTTTCGAATCAAATCAAATCAAATCAAAT
>CAMKVN010002053.1:0-15192 GCA_946474995.1 Funneliformis geosporum
ACGAAATGTGTGCTTATAATGAGGGATTTATATGATGTGATTGTACAGGGGGTGACTATAGAGGGGGACGACTGTACTTGATTTGAAAAGTTTGTGAGCCTATTAGGAAGCTTTTACTCTTTATTAATCTCTGTTACATTTCCTTGTACTGCCAATTTGGAAGGAGGATGAGTTGGAAGGAGATAGCTTTGAATATATGTATCCTTATTGTTTGTGGTATTTTAAGTGTTTTGGGAACTATCTAACTACTCAACAAGATTATCAAAAGAGGAGGGATTTTAAAATATAGCATGTTGTGATTTTTTTTAAAAGGACAAATTTGAATGGGTTGTTAAAAACAATTGTTATCCAAATCTCAAAATTTTAGAATAGGTGATAATTTGTATTTAGAAAATAATATTTTGTCATGCTATTTAAAATGTAATCTGGTTTTTTTTTTATCATTTATATAAAAATTGTATTTTTTTTTTTTTTGTTAATTTATGAGAATTCTTAATAATTATTTTGAAGGCCAATAATAATACGATTTTTTTCTTTAGAATTATAATATAATATTTAATTATAATAGATCATTTATAACGATTTTCATTTCCAAAATCTAACTGCGGACGCAATTATATTACACACACGTTTAAAAATAACCTTATTTTTCTTGCCGGCGATAAAATACTTACTTGAAAAAAGCCTAGTGCAACAACGACTTTAAGTAATGAAAGAGTTGTTTTATAATATTTGGATCATATCCTTGACAAAGAAAAAGAGGAATTAGCTGTTCCATAAGAATTTTCGGCAGGTTGTTGATTCCTTTTTTAATCAAAATTCGTTGAACTATATTAATTATGAGGTACAAAATAATTTTGGTGAATATTTCAATCTCTGTTTAGAGATAATAATATACATGATATACACTCAAACAAATTAAATACCCTTTCAATTTGCCAAAGTACTAATTGCACAGCCCTTTCATGAAAGTTGTTCATCAAATTCAATAACTCTTTTTTTTTTTTCATAAATGTATTTAAGGTAAAAAAAAAAATATTCCAATTTCCAATACGGTGGGTGATCTTATATATTTGCACCTTCTTCTTTAATTGAATTGATTATTGACTCTACAGTGTTTTATGGTAAACCTTGCTTGTTATTGATTAAAACACTCATCGTGAAGTGACTGTTGTATTATTCCTATTAAGTTTTGTGTATTTTAATGCATATTATGAAAGTTTAAAGGTTTTATGAAAAAACGAAAAAATATTTATATTGGATCTTTAATCGGGTAATTATTTTTTGGCGCAGCGATTTTATAATAAAAAACTATTCATTCCAATAATTAATATAGAAGATCTTTTCGAAAAAAATAAATATGATTTTTTTAAAAAAAATTTACACCAATGGTCATAACTCGAGAGACTGAATTACAGCCCGTGTTTCACTTTACTGGAAACCGAGGAGATTTTTACCGCGATAAATGTCACCCATAAGTTTCACATAGCGTGTAAAATAGAAATTGCCAAAATAATAATAATAATAATACTAATAATTCATTTATTAAACAAGATTTTCTATATTCTACAATTATATTCACATAATGTCTTCAAAACTTAATATCATTGAATGAAGGTAATTTGGTAATATCCAAACTATTAAATTATTTTAAATCATCTAGATATAATTAATTAATTAAATTAATAATTATTTTGGAGTCATCCTTAAGAAAGGATGAGCTTCAGTATTAAACACATAATTATCCAATGAAATTACATCAGGTGTACTAAACAATAAATACAAATATTTTAAAGTTTCTGCCAAAAAGAAACTAATGAGAAGAAAAGGAAAATTGGTTACCAACAAAATTAAATTAGTAAAATGCATAATAATAAATGAACTCGATTTACCTTTCCATATTATTATTTTGCAGGTGGTTTTCATCCATTACATTACGTAACCCGGAATAAGCTATTGGTGTCTTACAGCATTTTTCAATTGACTTGTGAATTAAAGTAAATTATAATTAATTGTAAATAAGTATAATCATTAAAATCATTTGATATAAACGGAATCTTGATCATTACCTGCCATATCTTCCACCCTTTTTCTTGATATTCCTTATCTCCAGTAATTCGGTACAAAATAAATAAACTTTCAATAGTTTCTAATAAAAGAAATTTCAAAATGAAATAAAATTATTTTCGTATGAAGTGTTTTGAAATTCACATCTTCCTCTAAATTAAATATCATACCTGGTCTGAGTAAATAACTTCCGTCTATTCTATAAAGTCCATCAGGTAAATTACCAGCATGTTGCGACCAGATTGAATTTGCGGTCACATTTTTGATTAAAAAATAAATAGATTCCGGACCAATTCCCGTCGTTGTTGAATTATAAGCCCAATAACATGATTCCGCCAATCTTATTGCTACTTCTAAATCTTTTGGTCGATGTAAAATTTTTGATCCAATCGCCAACATTCCTGGTGCAAAACAGGACTTTAATTTCAAAAACAAAAAAAGATTAATTATAAAGGTATACGAAAAAATTTTCAATAGAAATATGGGGATATAATATTACCAAATGTTCCATTCTAGAAATAAATGAACCAAATTGTCCAGTAGAGTATTCTCCAAGAAACAACAAATCAGGACGATCTTTAACCTGACCTTCCTTTACCAAATATTTATGCATGCTGTCAATCGATTCTTCGTCTAAAAAGTAAAAAGTAAAAATAAAATAAAAAATATTATAATCTTTCCTAAAGTAAATTCTAATATAACAAAAAGTATCCACTTACACATTCTCCTATATTGATCAATTGCACCTCCAATATACACGTATTGTTTGATCAAGTACTAAAGAAATTAAATAATAAAAAATCTTCAAATCGCTTCTAATACATGGATATTAAGATTTGGTTAAGTGAATACCTCATAAAAACTGTCACCCATGGATCCGAAACTTATTTGACCTACGTAACGAAAATATAGGAAATATTTCATATCTATATGCGCGTGATATACAAAGAGAATTCAAACTTACGACTAGTAAATTTTCCAGATTCTATATCAATGTAGAGAGGGTAAAGACCGGGAATTTCTTTCTTTGCTTTATCAAGAACATCTGTTACCTTTTGCACCTATGAATAAAAATTTATTAACATAATATTAAAGGATATTCTCCCCATTTATTTATCTCTGTCCTTTAAACATACTGCGTAGAAGAAGGAACTATTTCCGGTTAATTGAGCCAACTTCATATATTCTAATTGTAAAGTTCCAACTTGAGATAATATCCCACCACGATAAACTGATCTATGTCTTCCCCTCGTGATATTCCAAGTGTTATAAGGTAATCCAGAAGGAGAATCAAAAGCGTATAACATAGCTTCACCTAGTTCTATTGCCTTTTCTAATAAAATTTCTTTACCAGATAATTCGTACGCACTTAATAATCCGCCTAAATACCTTATAGTGGTTTCGAATACACTAATGTCCATACTTGAATTAGCAAAATTAACATTAGCTAAATAATCCGTAGCATTCATAAATTCAGCTTTAAGGTTCATTATCCACATGGTGTCTAATGCATCAACCATCGTGGCTCCCCATCCATTAAAATTATTCCTTGAAGTATTAGTTATAGGTAAAATTTCATCAGATCCCCAACCGTATTTGACGTATCCATTCCATGCGTGTAAAAATCCTTTTTTGATCGATTCTTTGCGTTCTTCTCGTAGTTTTTTTTCTGCTTTTGTTTCAATAAATTTTTTTTTTAAACTCGAATAGGGGAAATTGTATTGAATTTTTGTCAAGGATGAAACGTTATATAATATTACATCATCCCCTAATTTGTTATATTCCAAAGGGGGAGATATAGGAGGCTGATTAATTGGTGGTTGTGAAGGAGGAGAAGGAGGAGAAGGAGGGGAAGGAGGAGTACTAGAATCACTCCACCATTGTTTTTCTAATAGATCCGGATATTGGTCTACAATTACAAATATTTGATAAGCTAGTAACAATACAATGATTATAAGAAATAACGATATTCTTAATCGAGTATTTAATTTCCATGAAATTTTATTATCATTTGAAGAGTTCATAATCTTTTCTTTAAAAAAAAAAAAAAAATACAAAAAAAAGTACAATTTTTTTTTTAAAAAGTATGGCAAATAAAATAAAAAAAAATCACTATATACTTTTAATTTTTTTTTTTTTTTGTTTTAAACAAAGAGAGAGTAGAATTTTAAAATTAACATTTTAATATCAGAAAATTAGTATGAATATTTTTGGTTCTCAAAACCCGATGTTGTCTCACCACGCTTACCATAAAAGGCTAGAAATACATGTATAAATTAAACGCATACAACATAAACTTGAAATTTATTTACTGTGGCAAATGCGAGTTCGGGTATAAAATTTTAGGGGTCCTTTGACAAAACATTAATAAAGTTTGATCAACATTATTTGAGTGCAAATGTTCGAAGACCGATAAAGTTAACATGATTACCGGAAAATTTAACTTCTCGAATTTACTGTTCTTGAAACTTTCTGCGCCATAAAATGGCATTTTAGAATGCACATCACGATTATCAACGTACACAGAATTTGTTTCATCTTTAATCATCATCATGATAGTTAGATAGTCATTACGAGAATAAGATGATCTTTTGAACACAAACAGATCCCTTAATTACTTATTTAAAGAGGTCGAAAAAGGCTTTCAAGGATTGAAATTTAAATCAAATGGAACAAGAAAATAAATTTGTTTCAATGATCAAGGATCAAAGGATAACCATTATACCCGAATTCCAATTACAATCAGGAATCGTATTACATGATGTATCCGTAGCGTATAAAACTTGGGGAAAATTAAATCAGAAAAAAAATAATGTGATGTTAATTTGTAATGTTTATACCGGTAGTGCCGATTTTACGGAAGTTTGGTCTCCGTTAATGATTGGAAAGGGTAAAGCGTTTGATACCACAATTTTTTTTGTGTTTTGCGCAAACGTAATCGGATCAGCCTATGGAACCTCATCTCCCTTAACAATGAACCCTGATACCGGAAAATTATATGGTCCGACATTTCCACTTACAACTCCGAGAGATGATGTTAGGTAATACAATTTTATTGTTGTTATTTTCCTAAAGTTATTAATTCATTGTTGTTTGTCGTGTAAGGTTACATAAATTAGTTTTGGATTCATTGGGAGTTAAACAGGTAGCAATTTGTATTGGAGGTTCTCTAGGTGGCATGCAAGTACTTGAATGGGCTCTTGTCGGTAAACAAAAGGACGGAGATGAAGAATTTGTCAAAGCGATTGTACCTATTGCTACTTGTGCCAAATTATCTGCCTGGGCCATTGCTTGGAATGAGGTTCAAAGACAAATTATCTACAATGATCCTTTATATTGTATGTGAATTAAATGACAGAATTATATTATAAATAACCTATAAAGTATTACTAAAATAAAAAAACAAATTTCTTTTTTAATATAAACAAGGTGATGGTTATTATGACCCAGAGAATGTAAACTATATATTTATATTTTTATTTTATAGAAAATGAATATAGATTCTAAAAAAATGTCTAAATTTTTTAGCCTCCAAGTAGAGGACTGTTTATTGCTAGAATGAACGCACTTATTACTTATAGATCAAGAAATGCTTTTGAATCGAATTTTGGCAGAGATGTGAAAGAACATGATAATTATGACGCAAATGAACCACCATTTTATCAAGTACAATCGTACCTTCATTATCAAAGTGACAAGTTTATTAAAAGATTTGATGCAAATTGCTATATAAGTTTAACACATAAAATGGATAATCATGATATATCTAAGGGGAGAGGTGGAGATGTTAACAACGTATTAAAATCAATCAATCAACCAGCTCTCATATTAGGTAAATTTCAATTTTTTTTTTATTTTTTTTTTTATTGATTATATTAACCTAAAAAAAATTTTAGGATTGAAGGAGGATGTATTATTTCCTATCTCTGAACAGTATAAACTTGCAGAAAATATACCGAATTCTGAAATCATCACTTTAGGTATCGAAGACGGTCATTGTGCATTTTTAAACGAAATTGATACTTTAAATAATCTTATTCTTGGATTTATTAAAAAACATCTTGGGGAAATTTATGATGCAAAAATTGAATCAGAATTTGATGAATAATCTAAAATTAGAGAATTAATGTATGTATTTTAGTTTTTAATGTATTTTTAGTTTTTAACATGTAAAAAATTAGTCAATGTCTTCATAATCTAATAAACACATTCAAGTCTTTTTTTTTGTGTGACGAATTTTCTTTGACATCGATTTGATTACCAAGTCAATTTATTATCACGTGCAATGTCTAATTATTAACAATTATTTTCCTTAAATAATTCTTTATGTTAAACTTTCGAGTTATTTTATCCTAAATAAAATTATAAACTTTTCAACTTTGAGGAGATTTTAATTGAGGCCCTAAAGGAATACTAAGATAAATTTATATCATTTGAACGAATCCAAATTTCCTGAATGCCATTATCGATTCACGACATCCTGAACGAACTTTTTCCTGAAAATTTTCGTCCCCCCTAATGCATGATTTCTTACTGAATTCGGGAAAAATGTTCTTTTGGGAATTTAATTTGGAAAAATGGCATTCCATTCGTGAAATTTGGATTCAGGGAAAATGGCAAGTCCATATCGAGTTAATCATCTCTTTATAAAGTGATTGATAATTATGGATCGACTTATGTCGAAAATATGGTTTATACAAATTTCAAAGGAACTCACGTGAAACAATCAGGGTGCATGCATAATTAGATTACTTGTCGAACTGCCAAGATAAATTCGCTGTGACACATTCTTAAAATTTGCAGAAATTGATTAAAATAGGATAGATATTAAGAACTGTTTACACATGCAATAAGAAGTTTGTCTTCTTATTTGTAAATCATGTGACTAACATTTACCCATATCACAAAAATAATTTCACGCCGGCATAACGGCATTATGAATTAACAATGTGACGAATAATGACAAATGTTATTACTAGAAAAGTGGTATGTTTCTTTATAATTTAATAAATTATAAAATAATAAAATATTTTATCTTTTTTATAAAATTTTAATTAATTAAAATTTTACTTTGTTTAGCAAATTTTGTAAAAATTTATTGCAATTATAATAAACATCAAAAGATATCTAATTTTAAAAACTGATTTTTTTATTTTTAAGTGAATTTTTTTTTATTCAAAATAATTAAATTATTAAATAAAAGTAATAGACAATTTTACTATATACTATATATGTTTATAATCTAAATATTTTTTAAGATATCATTTTTTTTAATAAAAATAAAAATATTTATTATTATTAATATTAATATTTAATTTACTTACATATAATTTTTTTCAAAAAGGTATCTACTAAATATATAAAGGAGATTAATATTTAATTTAAAGATACTTTTAGTCTAAAACATATATTTAGGAAAGTTTCGGGTTTTGAGAATTTTCAACTAAAATCAAAACTAAAATGCAATAAAAATAAATTTTGTTTCAGAACCTGATTTTTACATTTAATAAATTAATTTTTTTGTAAAATATAGTTTTTAATATCATTCCATTAAATCAGATATTTTTTTTTTATATAAATTCACTACAATATGATATGATAACTTTTTTTTAAAAATTAATCCAAATTTTTAAATACAAATCATACAAAGCTTATAATAATTATTAATTAAAAATGAAATAAATAATGATCTTATTATTAGATTTATTTTTATAGAATTTACAACTAACTAACTAACTGGGGAACGGACCGTTGTTAAGTCCGGGTCACCCAGGTTGAGCAACTGACGCCGACAGGTTGATTTTTAATTGGTCTCAGGTCTTAAAATAACGATCGAAATTTAATCGGGGCAATAAACCGACAGACTTCTTGAGTTATACTGCGTAGAATTATATAGTTCCAAGCGTAGCGAGGACTTAAACTAGTCTTAATTTAAATGAACTTTTATTATTTTTGAATTGCATAAATCTTGAAAAAGTATAATTAATAATTTACCTTATTTTATTTTAGATAAAAAATAAAATAAAAAAAAAATAGCTTATACCTATATGATTGATCAAGATTAATTAAAGCTTTATTTTGCTCTTTTATATCTTAATTGGATAATAAAATTAAATTTATTATAAATAATGTTTGTTTATTTACCGCAGTAAATTATTTTCGAAACCGCAGTTAATATTTGTCATATTTTTATATTTGGTCTTTGCAATTTTGTTTTTGGATGGTTTATAAACCTATTATTATAAGATATATGCATTTTTAACGAAGCCTGATTGAAATTGTCATATAGAAAATATTTATAATTAGCATATCGCAAGATCAAAAATGATTTTATGGATTTAATGCCTTAGATTTATCTGAATTAGGAGTTAAAATAGTTACACGAAAAGTTGACCAATACGATCGATTATATCCAAAGGCAGTGTTATATATGTGATACATCCAGTCTAAGAAATTGTCCAAGATTACATTTAATAAATCATATTTCCGTCAATAAAAATACTAGGCATGAACATAACTACCTACCATTTGATTCTACATATCAAGACGATTCTAACTATAATTCATTAAATACGGTGTACCTAATTTCATATCACGGCATTAAAAAAAAAAAAAATTTGGTTCTAATTCCGAATATGAAAATCTTTTTCTTAAAAATGATTTTCAGTATCACCATCATCATATGATATTTAAAACCATCTCCCAGATTATCTAAAGCATTGCCAAATAAGAAATTTATTTTTGTTAATAAATAAAAGAAAAATTCGTTCATACAATTAAATATCCTTGCCAAATTTTACAATTATTATAAAAGCTAACTTTGGAATTAATTAATGACGCAAATCATTTCTTTATTTGATATTTATACATAGATCTTACTTCTACTATTAAGATCATTAACTATACTATAAAGGTAAAATTTATTGTTTAGAATTCCTGGAGAAATGGCATTATTTGATAGACACACTGCAGAGTTGACAGCTGTCAACCGGTAGAGTAAACTCCAAATCGGAATCTTTAACCCTTTGTCTCTAAACTATTTAGTAGTAATTCTCCATGTTTAAATGTAGAGAAAGGAAAGAATCAACCTTATTAACCTTATTCTCCCATATCATAAGTTCTATAAATGGATCCGGTTTCCCTGACTATAAATGCATTTAACTATAAAGGCATATAACCGAATTCCTGGAAAGATCATGTTATTTCCTGATGCACATACTGCAGAATTGACAGCTGTCACCGCTGTCACCGGCTTATACTTGAAGCATTAACTCATGTGAGATCGTATTTGAGTAAACTAAAAATAGAATATTCGCCGTATCTCTAAATCATTCAGTTTCAATTCTCCATGTTCTTCTCCATGTTTATCAAACATACCGCCCGAAATGTGTAGTATATTGTATTTATTATAAATATAATCAAAAGAAATAAATATATTTTTCTTTTTTCACGAATATAAAATTTTTATTTCCAAAATGTCTTCAAACGAATCATTAGATGTTTTCACATCTACAATTAACAATGGTGAAATGTTTATAACACACCATCCAATAAATGTCCGAAGAAGACAGAATAGACAACGTAGAAGACAACGAATATATCGGAATCATATTCGATTTATTGCATCCATCAATCTTATTAATAATGAAGAAAACACTGATGGTACTGATGGTACATTGAATCGAATTCTAACCCTTCCTATACAAAGTACAAATGACCAATTGATAAATGAATTTTTCAACGGAACTTCGTTTTCTTAAAAAGAAAAAAAAATCTTTATTTTTATATATATATTATTACCAACTTATTTCGTATTATTCGTTATACCAATCTCTTTTCAAGAACAATTTCTTAAAACCAGTGGGATATCTTCCTATTTAAGCTCCTGGTTAATTAATTTATTTATTCATAATTTAATTTTAAATAGGACTTTATTTCATCAAAATAATCTGTTCCGTTATTTGTTGTTTGATTAGATAATTATTTAATATTATAAACAAAAAAATTTTTTTTCTTGTTACGCATTGTAATTATTTGTTAGAAATCAACCAAGGTGGATATGTAATTATTTTTAATTTTTCAACGTTCTTTATAGAATGAAATATATCTATCTAACTTTCCAGTTCATGTCGCAATTCAAAGTTTCTGTTGGATTTAGACATTTTATAAAGAATAACATATAGTTATACTGTATTGTTATACACTAGTTCAAATTAATGATTGCGGTGATATTTGATAAAATGAAAAATTTTTTAACATTAACAATTTTCGGCACACAAAGTTGTAAGAATTACAACGGTAGAATTATTTATCCGATTCATTATTCGCGCTAATTACATGTAAGCTGACCGCATTTTCGGATCAAATGTACAAAAAAAACCTATCAGGTTAATTGGTTAATTAAGGCAACACAGCTTTTCGAACTGGTTATTTGATATAGGTAAAAAATAGGTTTCGAAACCGTTGACAGTCTGGGGCACAAGTGTAACGGAAAGAACCAATCCGCATCGACTTGAGCTGCACAAACGGGGAGAAGTGTATAGTCCTTCGCTCCGGACAAATAAAATTAAATATTGATTAAGGAGTGCCGAGACCTTCAAAATATTATATATATATATAGTATAATTCAAAAAAAAAGTTTTTTTTTTAAAATAAAAAAAATATCCATTTTATTCAACATTGTGACCAAAGGTATTTCGTTATTTCCCATCCGTTTTCACAAATTTCTTTAATAGATCAAATGATAACCTTTCTTAAGCATTAACTATTACAAAGGATAAACGAACTTAAATTTTAAAACTTAAAACTTAATAAAAAAAAAATATCTAATATTTTGATTAATACAATGGGAGTTTTTTTTTAAATTTCTAATGTTTCTTATATTGTTAAACTTAATGCTTGACGTTCGTGACGACTTGCATTCAATAAGGTAGCTTACCACCAAATATCTAATAAAACCGTTGATGCTTATCATCCTTAATTCTTAAGTTCATATATTCATAAATAGGTAAATATAGCTTAATTGAAAGGTAGATCGAAAGTTTTAATTTTTTTGAGACGAAGGAGTTAATAACATAAATCTTAAGAAATTAACAAAGATTTCTCATAAGATAATCATATAATTTAGGATTGTTAATGTACAATTATAGTATTTAAACATATATTATAGGAATAATAAAGGGTTTTAATTTGAGTAGGTGTGTGCCAAATTTTTAAGCACTGTAAAACGAGAATCCGTTGAAAAAGTCATTTATAATTTGATCATTTGTGTTTTGTCTAGAAAGTTGTGCGATTCTATTCAATGTCTCTTCGTTATTTATATGTTTTGGAGGTTTAATTGGTTTAATTGGATCTTGTTTTCTTCGAAGATTGTTTGATCGTCTTCTCCTATTAATACGGGTTGTAAGAGATCCACCAGCAGTATTTTTCAAAGACATTTTTAATATATTATGATTTATAGAGATTGGAAATGTGGAAAGTCTAAGTATTTCCTCGCTATATATACGTGATAGAGAAAGTTGTTCGCTACATTTATAAATCGACAGATTATCAAATAGAACAAAAAAGGGTTCATTTATCCATTTCCGAACCCACTTTGGGTAAACTAGGTGATCAGTTCTAATCAAATTAAATATACGGGCATTTAATTGTAATTCGATTAAAGGACAATAAAGCTTAAAGAAATTCTAACACATAATCGGGCATGTTATTGGTTTGTGAATTACGACTATTATGATATAAAGATTTTGGTAATTTTGAAATATTGCATGATCAATTCCAATTACAAAGAAAATCCTTTTTTTTTTTTGTCTAGCAAGGAGAAAATTAAAGTTAATTGAGATTATTTGATGCCGTGCCATGCAAACGTTATACAAAATCGTCGATCATTGCTGATTGTTAATTGCAGCTTCGGATGATAGCGAAGGCGAAGAAAAAGAAACTCCGAAAAAAGTATAATATTTTTATATATTAAATAATTAAATAATTACTTATTTGTAGACCTGCCAAAACTACTTTATGCAATTTGAACGGGAAAATGCAAGATGTTTATTGTGACTAATTAGGTTTTATTATTTTCTTCTTTTTTTTCCGTTTCATCGTTATTCATTAGAAAAAAATCATAAATATATGCATGAAAACGATACTTCAATTAGAGAATCAAACATGTATTTAAAGTGAACAAAGACTTTTTTTTTAATTTGTAGACGTATAAAAATATATGTATATATTTTTTTTTGGACGTTATTTAATAATTTAGATTTGCTAATTAAAGATAAAGTTATTAATGAATGAAGTTTATTTATAGTATTAAATAATGGTATTTTTTATAACAAATAAAAATTATGGAGCCGCAAATGACAATGATAACACAATATATTTAATTGCATTAAATAATTATTTAAGTTACAATATTACAATGCTTACAATGTTACAATGTTACATACAATGTTACAATGCAGAATACAATCACAGTTGTAGATATTTTTGGTATTATTACGATAAAAAGACGTTTAAAATTAGTAATATATGAGGCGGGTTAACGCCACATATTCATATGATAATAGAAAGTAAATACAAAGAATCAATTTTATTTCGACTCGTAAAAAAAATTTATTTTTTTAAAAAATGTGGTTCTGCGCCACGGAAACGTAAGTCCGCAAAAGATTTGAATATATTAAAAATTTAATACTTAAACATAAAAATGCGATATGATGTTTTGGGGCTAATTGAATTCATTTATTCTTTTTCCTGTTCTACTTTCCTTTCATTTTCATCTTTCTAAGAAGAAATGCATCAATGAAACAAAGACCAGATTAACTACCTTTCTTGTGTATATTGAATATCGATCAATCACAAGGACGTAAAAAAAAAATCTAAGTGTTGTAATTTATAGAGATAAATATTTATTAAAGGCGTTTTCGTAAATATACGATTTCCAACTCTGGCATTTAATTAGTTTTTAAACCGGTTAAGGATCGGTTCCGACATCTAAGATCATACATGTCAAATTAAATAGACAAAGAACATTTGTTTTGTTATACAAGTAGGTCGATCATTAACTGTATTGTCGACGATTTGATTACATAATATTTCAGTATCTCTTGAAACATAAAATCCTGTTATATCATTAAAACGTGGAAAATTAAGTCATTTTGCGTTGATTGAAACGGGCTAACCATCTTGGCTTTTATAATGCTTAAAAAAATATACAATGTAAGATGACATATACAAACTTTTTTAAGCTATTAATCAATCAATTTATATATTACTTACATGAGAGTACGATTATATAGTACTGTATATAGACATAAAGATAATCTTTTCTAAAGCAAAAATTTTTTTTTATGTGTAAATAGCCCGCCCCATTCCGTGTTACATAACTCGAATAAAAAATATATATTTCTTTTTATTCAAATCCATTTACAATTATTAAGTTTTCCCTTGCATAATTTTGTGTATTATAACATCATCGCTCGATGAATGTATGCATATTATAATGTTTCCAATCGATTAACCTCTATAGGAATGATTGTTTGGTTCCTTTAAATCTAAAAACACTCATTGCTGAATGAACATGTTTTAGGTTGGATTATTAAATAAACAATTTATCGTGATGTAATAAGTAAACAAAGAAAATCGGTGTTTATGATTTTTTTTTGAAAAAAAAAAGGAATTCCTTGTATTATCTAAATTTATTTAAATTATTATTTCTTAGTGTAATCGCTGGTTTTTATACACGGTAAAAGTTTCAAAAGTCCGCGGCCTTCTGACAGGCGCCTTGGATGCGAACGTTGAATGCAGCGTGTTACGATAAATAAATTATTCATTTTGTCGTCAACAGTGTATGAAAAACATAGAAACAAATGGAAATCGTATTCCATTTCAAATAACCTACCATTCCAAGAAATCACTATCCCATCAAAAAAATCTCGGGTTTTGTGACTTATATAATAACCTGTCACCACCATGTTTCATTTTTTTACTATTTAAGCGGGGAACTTAGCTTTTTTTGGGTGTGAAATCCTATTTGTCACTCGCAATATTTTATCACAGACTTCTTGATTAGGTAAGTTAAACTTGTGTGATTAGTGTTAGTATAAGTTAAGGTTGAAATTAGCCACATTATATATATATAATCACATGATCTGAACGGTCAATATCACGTGATCTTGGCAAAGATCGCGTAACATTATGAATCTTTATTTTTAAATAAAACATAAGATAAAAAAATTTCTTTATAAAATATTTATACTCATGTCTGAAGATTGCTACTGAAAATATCGGCCAAGACAAAAGAGTCGCTTTTGATTCATTATTCTATATCAAATTATTTTTTTTTATAGAGTTCTGTTCTAAAATTTTTTAATGTTCGATCGATATTAATGCGGTTAAGTAGGGGAAAGTTGATTTTTGTAATGGGTGAGACTTATTACATGTTCAATTAATTACTCTGCATCGATTTTTAGACAATTTTCTATTTAAACTTTTTATTATTATTTTTATTATAAAAAAAATTCTTTTATTAAAACACATGAAATAGGAATATAATTAATTTTTTCAATATACAAGTATTTGCTTGCTCTTAGCCAGATGCAGGTTAACCTACAACAGTTTCTCCTGAACACCGCGTAGAGGTGGCAAGCTTCGTTCAGGTTAAAAAAATTGAGTCACGAAGACTCATTTGAGGTGAAAATAAAGAAAATGCATACGAATATAATAAGGTTATAAAATAAATATAAAAATTTCACCTCAAAACATTATCGAAATACATAAATTCATTAAAATTAAAAGAAAATTCTAAACTACAAAATAACGGATGAAGTGGCCAAAGGGGGATTATTTTAAAATGAAAAAAAGGAAAGAGAAAACAGCCGACTTCATATAATAGATACGATACATCGTAGTATCGTAGTCATGCTTATCAAAAGCACCCTAGTGAAAGTTTGTCAAAGAGGAGAGTAAATTTTTTTTTTAATTTTTTTAATTTTCTTAATTTTTTTTTATTTTTTTTTTATATTTTTTTATATATTTTTTTTTTTTTTTTTGAAAAAGTAGACTTGTGCCAAGACGACAAAGAAGGAGAGGTGACCAGTTAAAAACGAAGGGGGAAAGGGTAAAAACCAT
>CAMKVN010002054.1:0-15189 GCA_946474995.1 Funneliformis geosporum
TAATTATTAACAGTTAAAATACTATATAAATCTTTGGCCGAATATATATTTAATAAGTCTTATATTTAATTTACAAATATTTTTAATATTTTACAAACATTTTTCAGAATTTACTATAATTAATTTAGTTAGTAAATAAAAGTTTTTTGAGAAATTTATAATTAAATTGATCACAAATTCATTATTTTAATTCGCTGAATCTTTTTTTACTTAATATGTATTCATATCGCTAAATCTTTTTACTTAATATGTATTTATCATCAATCATATGATTATATTGTGCTATAATGTCAATAATGAAATAAATTTTATTTAATATATTTAATAACCAAGTATAGATAATTTCTCAGTATAGATCTAATTTATACCGGTATGGATTTTAATCTATACTGGTATGAATTTGCATCAATTGTAAAACCATATATTCCATACATGAAAATCCATACCATACATGTTTTCGAACTACTCCTGAACCATGACCTATTGCTTTGCAATAAAGCTTATAGCTTAATAGGGTTCGCGGCTTAACCACTGAGCAAGGAGTGCTAATTCTCTTTATTGCCTTATCAATTTTTATTTTTTTTTATTTTTTATTTTAAGTGTGATAGTTTCGCAAAATCTTTATTGATAATATAAAATATAAAAAATTACATAAAACATAAGATACGAAAATCTCTATCTAAAATAATAAAAAATACTACTCTAAATCAAAACTGACCCTACACTTTCCCAGAATCAAATATAAAAAAGAAATTTTACATCATCACCTTCCAGTAAACTGACCAGAGAAAGGAAAGGGCTTGGTTCCTACTGCACCAAAAATTTGACCAATGCAATCCTAAGTGGACCATCTTAGAAATTAGATCAGTGGAAGAAAAGTTAGCAAATGATGAGTGAAACTGGTAGCCAGACGCCTCTGTATGAGCACGTTTAAGTACATCCATTATATTATGTGATTTTTCAAAGTTTTTGAAGGCTGAGCATCTATCCATCCAAATGGACTGTGTTTGAGTAAATATGAAATGCATAAAGTTTGAGATTGCCGCCAATGTAGATTCCTTTGTGGTGAGATGCGAATGTATGAAATTATACAAGTCGAAAGGAATAATTCCTTTGATCAAATCCACAAAAGTGAAGGATGTTGCTGATGGTAAAGACCAAATATCTAATGTCTTCAAAGACACCGCAGTATCGAGTTAAAGGGCTTCGACTAAGTGAAGTTTCACATCGTTAATGAGTTGAAGTATCTTCGATTTTCTGGACGAACAAGTCCATATGTGATTAAAGTCTTCATGTTCTGAGTTACAACAGAAACAGAGCCAAGATTTATCATAAAGTGAAGGGTGTCGTTTATAAAGAACCATTATTGTAGGAAGCATTTCAAGGACACATTGAAGTTTTTTCATTTTAATCAAAAACATCTCAAATGTAGTGAACGAAAGTGCAGCACTATCTGAAATATAGAATGTTTTTTTTTTATTACAGTTATGGTGATTGTTATGTGATGTTATGACGAGAATCTTTATAAACAATATGTTGGCTATATCCCTAGGTCTCCGCCAGCTCATATATCCATTGGCAACCCACACCGATAAACTGGCCCAGATATTGCCTTTGTCAGCGGAATTAAGCCTTTATAGAGGATTTGACACCCCCTCCGGTTACCACCTATCCGAGAACTACATACCACTATAGGACTGAGAAATCCATTACATCATATATCTTGCTATGGTATACTCTTATCTGACTAATGCCGCAGGGTTTATGGGATTATTACCACAAGATTTGCCCAAATGGTGAACTAGCTGGGTGATGATCTGGCCATATCCACAAATATCTTAGGAATCAAACCTAATCTCAGATCCAATGATATGCTCGATTAGACGATGCTGCAGCGTGCAATGAAGTTTATTATCACCATTGATCTAATCTACTAATTTCTGGTCAATCACTTCTTTAATTGATAAATATATTTACTTATGTATATAAGCCTATGGAAATAAGGACCCCTGCCAGGTAAGAAGGGAGATTGTATCTGTTACAGACTAATTAGCAAATGCTAAGTTTCTGTCGATCCTTGGCTTTATTTGCTTTCCCATGTTCTAACGCCATGTAGTATTTAGACATGATCAATGTTGATTGATGAATCGATCAATCAGAATCTAACGCATATTAGTATATATGCCTACTTGTTCAGTTACAAAGAAATTCCTTATGGAAAATCATACAGTTTTATGTATCGCATGATACTTGAACTATAGCCTATTGCTGTGTAATGAAACTTTAGCTTAATAGGGACTTGCAGCTTAATTACTGAGCAAGGATTGCTAATTCTCTCTGAAATATAGAATGTTGTTGCAGCCCAAATATATATTTTTAGTGTAATTTTTTATTGGCCAAGTAAGTTTATTGTGGCGTAACATTTTTTTCATCATCAATTACTCAAAATTAATTTATAGTCTCAGAACCCACTTTTAATAGATCAGCTCCCATATATATCCACCACCACCATTATCTAAAACTCCTACTTGTATAAAATCAGAACTAAAAAAACTCATTGAAAATACTAAAGATCAGCTTAAAATATAACTGCACAATAATTAGTATCAGTATAACTTAATTTATTTTATTATTTCTTTAAAATTTCGTTTATTTAGTTTATTTATAACTTTTTTTTAATAGGTTATTTGCTTAAAAGTGTGTATAAAACAAATATAATTTCTAAAATTCATGCATTTCTTAATAATATTGATAAACTTCAATATTTAATTGTACAAGTTTTAAACTATCAACATCCATATGGTCAAGAAATACTTGGCGTAATATATGATTTTCATTAATATACTCAAGAAATAAAGAATTATATTCAAAAGATTAATAAGTAACAATGTTAATTATCTTTTATTTTATAATATAGAATAACTTAATATGTAATTTTAGTTTTTTTAATAATAGTCATATAATGATTTTATGTATAACTAATAAACAAGTGTCTGAATTTAAATATTGGAAGTTGATCTTTCATTCAAACGTGTTCATGGCAATATTAATGAATTGGAATTTAATGCATATAAAAATGTTTCTAAGATAAGTAAATTTAACTAATTTATTAATTTTTTATTTAGATTATTTTATTTATTTTAATCAATTTCTTTTTTATAAGTTTTAATACTTTGTAGGATTTTTACTAATATTACAACTAAAGAAGCATATCAACTAATGTTTGAAGTCTTTTTTGAGATAATTGAGAAGTTATCTAATAAACCTGCTCATTTTCATCATATACATAATCATGGTTATGTATGTATATTAGCTGATTTAGATCAAACTCAAGCATGGTTATTAGGAAAAGCTATAAAAAAATGGATCCTATATGTAAAGCTAAAGAACATTTGCGTTATGTATTTAAATCATGTCATATTCATTATAAAAGGTAAGAATATTATATTTTATAAATAAATACAATATAATTTTTGCTAACAATTTTATAATTTTATAGAAAAGTCAATTACTATTCTTATTGCTCAGATACTAAACATGATTTGATTGTAATTTTTAAAGCAAAATCATTAGAAGAAATTTATCAAATATTTGAAAAAATCAAAATGCGTAATGAAGATAGCATAGATAGTAAATATGCAATTTTTTATATTATAATGTATTATTTATTATTAATTTATACAATTAATTTATATTTTAGATTGGCTAGCATACATTCAAACCTCATGGGTTTTTGGTTCCTTAACATTTCATTATTCCTTAATGTCTTATGAAGCTTGGCAGATGACACCATTTGATACTAATATTGCTGAAAGTACTCATGCAATGATTAATCGAATAGGAAAATCATTAAAATTAAAAACAGCAATATTAAGGTAATTTTTTTCTGTTTGCAATAAATTTTTTATTATTGTATTTTAGAGGATAGAAGTATGATGAGTGCATTTATAAAAGAATGCAAATACATTAGCAAATAAGTGTTCCTATGTCAAGTAAAGATAAAAGTGATTATGGAAAAAAAATACAAGCAAATCGAAGATTAGGTAAAGTATTAAACATTTTGTGATTTTTATTTATTATATATAATATATATATTTAATTTTCTAAAAACAATTAGCTGGAAAATTGTTTGAGAGAACAATAAAATCAACTAAAGAAAAACAACATATTCCAAAAAAGACAAGAATAAGCATCATTGATGAGAAAGATAATAATACAATAGAAGTTGATATAGTAACTCATGAACTTGAAATTGAAGAGCGCAAAATTACATTAGAAGAACGAAAAATGCAACTCAAACAAAATGAAATTGATGTAAAGTTAAAAGAATTGCAGCTCAAAAAAATGGAACAGGAATTGAATAAAAAAAATGGGAATATATTATTGTGTGCAAATGGCAAACTTGCTTAGCATTACTCAAGGAGTAACTAACAGCTTTAATAAATACAATTGTAACATGCAGAATAATAGGAAAATTTTCTAACGATTTCAAGCGCATATTTACTTATAAATTTTGTTCTATATAAAAAAAAAATTCATTTTAAATAAAGAATATATATTTTTTTACTTTTGATTTACTATATATGAATGCTAAGTATAAATATAATATTTTATTACTAATTTTTACTTAAGACTATTATTAAAATTCTTCAAGCGAACGTAAATGAATATTGAATATCATGTATATAGGTCAACGGGTCTGACATAATTTTAAATATTTGCAATACAAGTATGATGTTTTAGATGTATAGTTGCGTATCTTACCTGCAACTTTAGTTGTATGTATTACTACTAGAAAACAGGTACGATATGATTGACAAATGTATTAATCATACCAGCACAATGTTAATCGTAACTATAATTAAACAATCATACCGTAATGGATATACATTAACGTAACATAGCCATTTAAAGAATACCGTATTTATAAACGTATTAACCAGCATTAAAAATACTGTAGTTTAAGAAAGCAGTTAATTGAAGGTAGAAAATAAATGTATACTTAACGATTTAAAATATTTTGAACGTGGGATTCCAAACCCATCTAAGCTTCAGAAATTATGTTATACTTCGTAGTTCATGATTTATTACGTGTAATTACATGAAACATAGCACTTCGGCATTTTAGAGAATCGAAGTGTTGCAGTATTTATTTCTGTATTTATTCAGTATTTCTTTATTTTTTGAAGCTCAACAGATTTACTTTGATTGATTATCAAATTTGTCTAGAAATATGTACTGTAAACCTAAACATTTTCGAAGTACATTGTCGAAGTACTCTGAAGGTTTACTGAATATCGACTATTACCGGCACTATGAAAAAACCAGATATTACGCTTTACAATATAATACTTCGCAAATAAACAGATCTGCAAGATACATAACATAAAAATTTTTTGATGAATACTGTACGGATTGGATTCACTGACACACTTAAGTTTTTAATTTTACAACTATTAGGTAAATTTTGTACTATAAGTTTCATTATTTTATCAAGCAAATTAATAATAAATAGCTTCCGGGTTTCGTGTAGTTTTAGGATTTTGAATATAGAATTAGGGACCATAAAGAAGTTAAGGAGTTTTGATTTTTCAGAGAATGATATGATTTCTTATAGCTGTTTAAACGAAAATAGGTGAGAATAATCCTGTACATATCAAACAGAATATTAATAAAGCCGAGGCGCAAGCAATTACGTATCGAAATCTCATGGAAGTATCAAAAATCATCTGAACATCTTTACAATTCCCAGTGTCTATTTTATCTAGTTGGATAGTATAGAAATAAGGTGGTTTCCTTGGGAATAGTCCATAAAATACGTAAGGCGATTAAAAGATTCCCTATTAGCGAAATATATAGCTCAACAATTATCTAACGAAATAGTTCTAAAATATATATTTATTATAAAATTTTGCATTATCAATCAGCAGAGAAACAAAACATTCTTTGATTATCCTGATTATCCCAGGAGGCATATTTATATGAAGATTTCACGGATGGACATGAAATCGCTTATTTATAATGAGAAAGCTTAACACAGCTTATTTTTTCCACTTTGAATTTTTAATATTTTAAAAGTCGAGAGATATTTGCATGAAATAAAACTATATCAGATACATAATATCTTTCATTGAAGGTTTGTCATAACAAGTTATTTTAACTATATAGTTAAAAATTCTTATTAAAATTGATCGGCTCTTTTATAAAATTGTTTGCTTTTTTTAAAATCACTTTGAATATCAACCTGTTTTCTTTCTACATTTTCTTAAAACCATCAAAATCATGATTTTAAAAGTCAATTGCCTCGATGAGGTCTTAAAAAAATACGAACTCAAAATATTCAATTGCAAAATATTCTGTAATTTATATTTATTTTTTCTTAGATCTACTCAAATTATTGTGAGACATAAAAGTTGTTCTAGGATTTAGGATCTGTAGAAGAAACATATGAATAATATTCGATCCCATCCCATAGCAAGCCGCTACAATTTAACGTCTAAATTTTTTCGAGTATTTTAGTTAATTTATAGAAAAAAAAATTTCAAAAATAGAAATCAATTTAATAGTAATAAAAAGAATACCGAAAATCTTATTGTTATGGCATTTTCTTGGCCTTATATGTAGAAATTTATTATTTTCTTCTATCAATGTATAAAAAACTGCGTAATAAAGTTATGTACTGATTTTATATATTATTTATATACTTATGTACTTAATATTTATTTATTAAAAAAATATTAGAAAATTATTGGTTATTTATGAATATGCTGACGTTGCGGTGATAATTATTAGAAACATAGACTTACTTAAGAAGGTAAATAATACAATTGCGTTTCAGTTGGCAGTATTGTATCGTGCACACAACGAAGAAATTATGTATCATGATTTGGTAATCTTGTATGAACAATATTTTATACTATACTGAAGGATGTTAGTTATTAATAATAGAATGTATTTTTTACAACATTCTTTCCTTATGTTAATTCACTAATGCATTATTACCTAGCAGACTTCTGATTATTTAAAAGAATAAAAGCAATAAACTAAACAGTCAAAAGTTTTGGAGTAATTCCTTATTTTGACAAAATATTTTGATAGACGAAGTGCTGGCTGTCAATACATTGTCATTGTCACAATATAAGAAGAGTTACTTACAGCGTACTAATATCTTTTTTTAATTTGAAATGTGTAATTATATTAAAAATGTTGATCATTTTTGGATGATTTAAATACAATCTCTGTTAGCAATGTCGCTTTGACTAACAGTCAATTAATTCTAGTGTCACGTCCAGTACTGTATACAATTTAACAAGTCGAGTAGACAAAGGAATACTGTAAAATCTATAAAGCAAAGATGAATTTATAACAATTGCTTTCTGCGCAATAATATGCATAAATTTACTTTGGCATCAAGACTTAGATAAAATTTATTTGTAAAGCTTACAAGCAATTAATCTTACAGTATTAGTCCTGATTTATATAAATTCATGATAATGATTGAGATTAAATGCATAGATTTAAATTTAGTTACATTAAATAATGATGCGATGTCAAATTTGTAAGGAATTTCATAATCTGTAAAACTTAAACACAATAAATTTGTAAATGACTTTAAAATTTTATTACAAAAGCACTTAGTATATGTAAATAAAAAAATAATAAGCGTATATTTATAAATAAATAGTACAAGAACACATAAATTTTTCTTAATTTTATTCATTCTTTTGTTTCTTTAATAGTGTCTGTTGTATTCATTATAAATTGAAAAATCTCCATTTCTTCAATAGTATAGTTCTTTGTATCCACAATATTATTTTCATAATGAGATTGTTTGCATGTGACATCTTTGTTATCAATAACCAAATCACCATTTCCAAAATTTAGAGCTTCATTTCGAAAACTCGATTCATATATTGCATAATAGCTATTCACAACACGACTAATCATAAAATTTTTAAAATCGTTTCCATCACCTAAAGAAAAAATAAAACTTTCGGTAGTACTATAATATCGATATCCTAATGCTCTTTTAAATATCGATTTAAAACTAATACCTAAAGGATTATATCCACCAACTATCGTTCCATCCTCTTTAGTTTTAATGATCACGATAGCTGCTCCCTGTTCATCGCATTTACTACGTATATTGTAGTTACTAAAGCCATCTCTACTTCCACGATAAATAAGGTTAAAAATAAATTCACTATCCTCCGGAATTTTTGCGTTAGAATCTTTTCTTAGAACCCAGTTAGCAAGTACACGTGAATGTTTTGGCTTAATGATTAACGAATCAACAGTAAATTTTAAATTTCGAGAAGCCAATTTATTTTGAATAGGTTTAGTATTTGTCATATAGAATGGCATAATTTCTTCGAAGAGTGCTTCAGGTAAAACTTTCCTAAAAGGCCAAACATTATCGTGAAAATTATTTGAAGAAATGTCAAAGAATCGAATATGTGATATAAATTGATTCAAAGTACTTTTTAAAACCATAATATCATTTTCACTCCAACTACTTAAATTGGTCGACTTGTTTCCTTCTATTCCCGAAGTTTGAGCTATACCCCATTTAATAAGATAACCCCATAATTCAATTTCATCAATTTGTAAATCTTCTCTTTTGACTAATCCAAGTAGAATACTTTTTTCTAATGTTGGAAAGTTTGGTGAATCAAAAAGAGGTTCAGGATCATCACAAATAATTTTTAAACAATAATTTTGAAGATATTCACAGATTTCAAGTTGGAAAATGGTGTTAATGACCTTAAGAAAATTTTGTTGTAACCATTCGGATTCATTTTTAATCAAATATTCTTGCAAAAAAGTAACCAATTCATCAAGAAGTAATTCATCGGATGCTACGATAAGATCAAGGATATCAGAGCCATCTTTTTCGTTCAAATCAAGTTTGCCAGCATATATATATCTAAAGAAGAAAAAGTAAATTATCTTTAGTCAATATAATCATTTGAGGATTAATAAGAGATCGCTCTATCTTGACGAAGGTTTCAAATTTAGGGGATAAAATGCGCAAAATGTTGGCAAGAAATTTAATAACTTCTGTCAAGTTTCTAATTACTTTTATAAGGTCTTATCAACTTTTGGATTTGAAAAAAATTTCAGAAAAATTTACCTAATAATCATATCAAAAATGATTGGAGAAATATTTGGTTTGTTAAATTTAAATACATTATATTTCTTTTTAGTCCAATTCTGCGAGAGGGCATTTTTAAAATAAGGTGATCGAGACTTCAAGATAGCTGAATGTACACGAAATTCTTTAATATTTGGATTTTCTCCAACATTGATAATGACATCATAATCGTCTGCATCATCAAGTAATTGTGACAAGTTTTGGGACAATCTAGAAAAATATTCGAAATCCATTAAAGAATTTTTAAAGTAAGGTTAGCAGATTTAAATGTAAGAAAAGAATAATGAAAAATTCCATTTATGAGCTCTTATAGAAACTTTTGTTTCACAAAATTTCTAATGGTACAATTGATCTACAGTATGATCATATAATTATAGTTTTTTATTAAGGTATTTTTTTTTTTTCTTTGAAAAAAATTTTTTTTTTTATTAAGAACGAATGCAAAATCAATTACCACTATTAATGTCATATTGTATATGGAAAATCGGTACGGTACAATAATATAAAGTACCGTACCGTACGTTAATCAAAATATCTCAGTTGTAGTCGTACAAATTCATGTGCTTAATACTAAAATTAATCAAATGACGCAAGCTAAAATAACAGATGTATTCCAAAGTGAATTACTTGAATTTAATGATAGCAGAAGAACCCTTTGTAAATCAAAATGTAATAAAAGTTAGGTACCGTACTGTATATATAAACGCTTTCTATTATAGGACCAGTACGGTACGGTACGGTGTTTTGTCCGAATATATGGTCGTACCGTACTGGTTTTCCTACTCCCTAAAATAATTTAGAGTCGGTAATAACCTATTAAAAAATGGTTAATTAACCTGTTTAATGTAATGTAACCCAGGCCGGCACTAAAAATATAGACAGAGCTAACAAATTTTTATAATCAAAAAAGTAACTTGATTCTGGTCGAAAATTAAATTTTGACTGAACTTAAAATACTTACTATAATTGATTAAACCGAGGTTAAAATTAATTTTTTTTAACCGGTTAAAAGAAAAACGTTTGCTGTAATCATTACATAACCAAGTATTAGTTTAAACATATGGCTAACTAATTTAGAAATAAATACGTAATTTGACTTATCAATTTCATAGAGTCATACGATCACCCGGGTCTATCAGGGTCGTGCAAAAGTATGACCCTAACCCGAAGAGTTGATTTTTACGATCCTAAACCGACTCGAAAATTTAATCGGTTTGAAATACTACAAATTATATTGAAGGGTGGGAACTAAAAAGTTGCAAAATAATAAAATAAGGAAGTACAAACAGATGAATAAAGTTTTAAAAAAAAGTATGCTAATTGCTACACCTATAAAGAAGTAATTCCATCATTATGTTAATTTTCTAGAATTACCTGTTATAAATTACATGTAAAGAACATGGATTTGCAGATATCCGTAAATGTCATGTCACATGTGAAGTGTATGTATAAATTAAATTAATTCTTATCTGTTATTACGCTAAAATATTATTAGCAAATTTGTTCAATTTATTGAGCTGAAAATTCTAAATAAAAAAATATATCATTTTAAATTGGCTTTATTTATAAATTTAATCATTTTGGCGCAGTTTCGTCGTCATTTAATCTTCCATAAAAAAATTAAAATAATTAAATACCGGATGTTACGGATGTTACAAAATATTCGAATTATTTGTGAAGATATCCGTTTTCTTTGTTCACGACAGATTGGATAAACACGGATACAGATATTCGGATCTAACACTTTTAATGACAACAGAAAATATTAGCAAAGTTTATAAATTGTGAAAGTGCTATCTCTTATAAAATTTTAAACGGTTTTATAATAAACAAAGATTTTGATTCATCCTAGTTGAATTTTAAAAATACTGGACATGCGAATCTACTTTGTTCAACCTATAACTTCATTTGCTACACTAGTTTTCGAAATTGGCTATTATGAGTGATGATCAACAAAAACACAAATCACAAATCACGTGATAATTACAAGAATTTTTGAATCGCGTTCTTTATATTTGTCATAATGTCAAAGAAAAAAAGTACACTCAAGAATGTAATAAATTGGCACTTGTTTTTCTGTGGCAAATATTCTGAATTAAATACTGATTTGAGAAAAAAATTATGAAATACAAAAAAAAAGAATTTATTTATATAAAATAAATTTTTCTCAAAAATCGAAATTTGGAAGCTGTGATATAACACTATTTAATATGAGCAATAAGTATATAATTTGTATTTTTTATTGATTCATATATATTTTTAGCTTATAAGAAATGTTAATTTTAAATATTTAATTGCATATATTTTAATGAAATAGCATTAAATTCCTGTGTTAAAATTATAATTTAAAATCATATGCACATAACATATTTAATTTTGCATAAGTCTTAATTAAATTCTTATATTAAAAATATATAATTCAGGATCATATGGAAGCTGATCTATTAAAAATGGGTTATGAGACTAGTAATTTGATTTTAAGTAATTGATAATCAAAAAATAGTTATGCTATAATAAACATACTTAGCCAATAAAAAATTGCACTAAAAATAGTATTGAGTCTAATCAATTAATAAGGTGATACTTTAATTTTATATATATAACAATTTATTATAATAATTATTTTTACAAATATTAAATTATTTTAAAAATAATGAAACTATAAAATATATAAATTTTTTTATTAAATCCGCTTTGTCAAAAATACTGTTATATCAATTTCATAACATAAGAGATTTTGCTATTAAAATCATACTCTGAAGCATTTTATATATGTTGATTATTTGTCGATTATTGCTAAAATTTACATCAATCATTTCTATAAAATCTAATTTTAGATATTTGATAAGCAATTTTGCTGACCAAATTACTTGTTTTATTAATAAACTAATAGTTTTTAAAATTTAACCAAATAAAATTTATTAATATACTATAATATGAATCAAAAATCTTATTTTTTGTTAAAAAGTTCCTGTAATCCATTTTTAATAGCACAGCTCATATATACACATATTATAATAAAATAGCATTAAATATAAATAAATGTTAAATATATAATTCAGAATAGAAATAATGATCTTCTGCTTTAAGTTGAAATCTATAGATTTAGCAAATTTATGAAAATTAACAGATAATTGCAAATTTTTAAAAAAATGTGTGTTTTATATATTGGCCAAAATTAAAAAAAATTTCCATTTGCTATTCATTAACAATTCAGACTAAATTCAAAATCGGTCGAAAATTAGCCATTATATTTATGATCGATTTATGGTAAAGCTAAAAATTAATTCAAATTAATCCAATAAGACAATGCAAAAATTGCTGATTGGATAAATTATCTCAAGGATACAATAGTAATCAATTATTTTAAATGGAATGATATAATCATTGTCCAAAAAGGATAATTCAATATCATTCTAATTAGATGATATAAAATCGATAGAAATGATTAAAAAATCATCCTATAAAGATGATAGACTAACATTTTTAAAAATCGTTCCTTTAGGACAATACATTATTATTTTTATTGAATAATTTTGAAAAATTATCCCTTTGGGATGATAAATTATCATTCTTATTGAACAATTTAAAAATTATCCTAAAGGAATACTAAATCTATCATTTATTAAGAACAATAAAAAAATTATTCCAAAAGGATAATAAATTATCGTTCTTATTGAACAATTAAAAAAATCATTCCAAATAGACAATGAATCATCATTCTTATTAAACAATCAAAAAAATTATTCCAAAGGAATGATAAATTATTGTTCAATAAGAACAATCAAAATAAATTATTCTAAAGGGATGATAAATCATTATTCTTATTAAATGATTTAAAAATTATTTTAAAAGAATGATAAATAAATCGTTCATTAAGAATAATTAAAAAAATTGTCTTAATAAGATGATAGATCAATCATTCTTATTAAACAATTAATAAAATCATCCCAAAAGAATGATAAATCAATCATTTATTAAAAATGATTAAATAAATAGTTCCAATAGGATGATAGATCAATTATTTATTAAGAACGATTAAAAATCATACATTTAGAATAAGCAATCATCGTTCTTATTGAACTATTTAAAAAATCATCCTAAAGTGATGATAAATCTATCATTCATTAAGAATAATAAAATATCATTCTTCTTAGAATGTTGATTATTCTATAAGAATGATAAAATATTGTTCCTTTTGAAATAATGATCATTCTATTAGAATAATAAAATATCATTCCTTTTGAAACAATGATCGTTCTATAAAAACTATAAAAAAATTGTTCCTTTTGAAATAATGATTATTCTATAAGAATAATAAAAAAATTATTTTTAAAATGATTATTATTCGATTTGAATGATTTAACATCATTCTAATCAAATGATGCAAAATCATCTGATTGAAACGATCAAACTATCATCTCTTTAGGATAATATATTATTGTTCAAATCAACATTATCATTTTAATCAGATGATAAAAAGTCATTTGATTGAAATGATCAAATCATCATCCCCTAAAGGACAATACAAATCATTCAATAGAAATGATATTTCAATTGGATATTATAAAAATTATCAAATTGGTTAGAACAATTATAAATAAATTTCAGATTAATCTAAAACTTTCAAATTAATCTGAAAAAATATTTTCCTTTTTTCTAATCTTTTCTTTTCTTTTTTCGGTATATCTTGAAGATTTTTACCATTTTTTTTAGAAAATTTCTCATTTCAGAAATGAGGTAAATCATTCTTTATATAAAAATTTATTATTTTCTTATTTTTTCTTGTTTTTTTTTTTGTAGGAAAATTCTCATTTGAAAATAAGATAAGTAAATCAGAAACAAGTTTTTAGGTAGATTTTCTTTTTTTTGTAAAAAAATTTTCATTTGGAAATAAGATAAATAAATCAGAAGTAAGTTTTTGGGCAAATTTTTTTTCTTTTTCTTTTTTTTAAGAAATTTCTCATTTTGAAAATAAGAAATGTAAATCAAGTGACTTTTAAGTGAATTTTCTCTTCTTTTTTTTTTAGAAAAATTATCATTTTAAAATTAAGGTAAGCAAATTGTTAGTGATTTTTTTGTAAAAATTTACTATTTCCTTTTTTTTTTCTTATTTTTTTAGGAATATACTATAATCAGTCAATTGAAGATAAAATTCATTTCTTTATTTTACTTTATTTTTATATTTATTGAAAGTGTTTCTTTTAAGGAATATAAATTTACAAATTGTAAAATAATAAAAATATAAATATAATAAATTGAAATAAATTTAAATTTGTTATATTAGTTCTGATTTGTGATTTTAGATTGGTTTTAGATTGATTTTATGTAATTGAATTAGGTTGATTTTTAGCAAATTATATCTGATTTGTATCTGATTTATGGTTGATTTGTAATTAAATTGTGATTAATTTAAGTAGTTGAATTAGGATGATTTTTAGCCAAATTTTTAGGTTGAACTGTGTTCAAATTATTATGTCTGTATTGGTCCTATTAGTACTGAATTATACAAATAGGAATTAGATCAAATTTATTACAATTCAGCATAAATTCAGACACAATTCAGATATCTGATTTTTGGCTGAATTGTATCATTTCAATCAGTAAAAATGATTGTTAATTAAATGCAAAGAATTCTTAGATTACTAATTAAAAATGTTTAATCAGCCGATCAGTCAAAATTAGTTAAAATCAGTTAGTCAACCAGTCAGTTAGAAACCTTTGACTGACTGATATCAGTTACAGTTATAACCAGTTATGAATATAATTATTAGCATTCCTAATCTTAATATGAAGTTTAGCTTTATAGCTCTTTCTTCTACTTTTTTAGGAGTTATTTTAGATACTACCAAATATTTATGTAATCCAATTCACTAATTTCAATAAGGAAGAGTTAAAATTCTATCAAGTAAAATCTAACGCTTATTATTATATGCTTTCAATTCTATCTTATTTTATATTAAAGGTTCGGGCGAAACCTGATAATTACGCCCGATCCGAATCCGAAATCTAGGCGATATTAGTTACGCCTCAAC
>CAMKVN010002055.1:0-15177 GCA_946474995.1 Funneliformis geosporum
AGAATACTAAATAAGAAAGCATTAGAATTAAATTTTTTACAAAAAAAAAAGAGCCCTCATGCTCATAAATTAAACTTACCGGAATAAATATTAAGCCAGTCGTAAAAATGACCAATAAAAGAATTCTGGGAAATGCATTATCAGGTACTATATCACTGAGGTATCCGACGGTTCCCAACATAATAGTCGTGAAAAACACAGCTATTCATGACCAACAATTAATATATCGGTCTAAGTAGAAAAAAAAAATAACGGGGAATAATGATTTAATAATGAAATGTACCATCTAAGAAAGTAAGTTTCTCGTCCTAAAAGAGTTTGTCATTGAATACAAAATTTGATTGAATGATTGTTTGATATTTTTTTTTTTTTTAAAAAAAAGATTCAAATTAATCATACCATATAAACATATTCCACGCCGTGCAATAAAGAAGATCCGGTCAATACCAGAAATATGATAGTCTGCAAAAAAATCAAAAATTTACTGGTAACTTGGCCTAATTTTAAAACAGATTTTTCACTTCTAACTAAACAATCGTATACAGAAAAATAACAACGAAGGAATCTAAAAGGATAAAAGAAAACTATATAACGGGTTTCTTGAAAAACAGGATCAATTGCAGTTGTTACTACAGGGTATACGGTTAAAATTGTAAGAAATGGTATAGGACTGGTAAACAAGGAACGCCAAGAATTGAATTCATAGATATAAAATTTTGGAATATATTCCGTTAATAACAAAATTGACACTATGACTTCAAACCACACGTTAAACCATGGCAAGGTTCCCTTCATATCATTCGTGTTTGCAATGTAAATACAACATAATAATATATTTAGGAAAGCATCAACCAATTTCCATATACTACCGATGGCAGAGTTGTCAAGTTCAACGGCCAACTGCTCACGCCATGAAGGTTGATATAAAGTATGATAACGTGGCTGTTTCAAAGTAAAATTAATAGAGGCAACAGAAATTACTGAAGGAGTCCTACTTGAGGATGAAGAAGGTGGATTTTTCGTAGGAAGAAGGAAAGAAACGTGTGGAGGTTCATCAAATGTTTCAGGAGTTGATGATACTCTTGACATGATAAAGTAATCAATATTCTCCCGAAAAAAAAAAAAAACCACCGAAAACAAAAAAAAAAAAATTTCTAGTGCCTAAAAATCTTATCTTTTTTGGGTTAATTTGTTTGTTTGATGCATAGAAAGGCAAATCACGAATTGTTTCATAATGTTAAAGCAACGTGGATTACTGAGCCACATTTCATTCTAAAATGGCACTTTATTTATATAAGACCCGGGTATTTAATTTTAACAAAGAACAAATTTCAAATTATTCGTTTCATGATTCTATTATCCAACACAATTTTTCATAAATGAATACTTTCCATCATCATAAGCAGCAGCTAAAGCACCCCTGACAATTAAATCATTACTCCAATAACTTCTAACCACCAAAGTTTCACTCCAAATTTCAGGAATAATGGCTCCAGCATATTCTTGACCAATTTCCATGACTCTATCAACATAAAAAGGGAAGTTTAAAACACCACCGGCGATTACTAAAACTTTTGGATTAAAAATACAAAGGATATTGGCCATGGCTATCCCGAACACCGTAGCCCAATCCAATATGATTTTAAGAAGTTTTTGATCGATTTCAACATCATCATCTGAAGTATTTGAAAAGACTTCTTTTGGAGAAGAATATTTGGAAAGTCGTTGAATTGCTTCTTCAACGCTAACACCAATTTCTTGGGTGATGATACGAATTAATGCTCTACCACCTGCTAATTGATCAAGCATCATCGTTGGTGGTGGTGGTGAAAGTGTCGAACCCATAGGTTCGGTGATGTCGTTTTTTACATGTTTAGTGTAATCTTGTGGAAGAAACACTGGAGCGATACCAACGTTTCCTGCTGCATTTAGATGACCTCTAACGATTTGTCCATTACATAAAAAGGCTGCTCCGATTCCAGTTCCTTTAATCACACGTTATATTCAGAAAATCGATCAAATTAGATTAAAAGCAAAAATAAAAATTTGCAAAGTTACCCGCAACCATGATAGACAGATCTTTAATATCTGGCCATTCTCTCCTAGCATGTTCTAATGCAGCAACACTATCCATAAAAGTGAGAACCTTAACATCTTGACCAAATTTCTCTTTTAAATGTTTCACGGGATTCCATCCTTGAAGGATACCAATTTCGCATAAAGTAATGGTACCTTCTTTATCACTTAAACCACAAATCGCAACCCCGATTGATACGATTTTATAATTCTCATAATAGGTTTCACTAAGTTTTAAAATAAACTCATCTAGTACTTTATCAAATGAATCCACCGAAAATAATGGTCCAGTCAATACTTTGTAACCATGATCATCAGAGGCTAAAGTTGGAATGGTAGGTTTATTGAAAAATGATGAATTTATTAGGGAAGCAGTTGTGGTGGCAACACATGCGAATTTTGTACCACCAATGTCTAATCCTAAACAAATTTCTTGCGAAGACATTAAAACCTAAACTAATTGTTTTTTTTTTTTAAAAAAAAAAAAAGAAAGAAGGGAGAAATAATGAAATGGTGAATTGTTTTATAAATAAGCTTTACAAATGATGGTCACTATAGAATTTGAATTTGAATTCCGCAGCAATAAGGCGCAAATGTTACGGCAATTGCCCATTTAGTAAAGGTGGGTAGCTGCGGTAATGAATTTTTTATTCCAATAATAGTAATGAAAAATATTATTGATCGGAATATTATTTAAAGTCTTTTGTTTTCCTTTAGATGGTTCGGACCGTGAAAAATTTGATCATATGGGACCTTTGCAATAGAAAGGGGGGAAACTTGCCGGGAAAAAACAATTTTACTTTTATATACCAAATATGATTTTCAGGCTGAATATGTTCAAATTTAGCATTACAAAAACTTTGACTGGTGGCAAATTTTTTGCCTATTTTTTTAATTTTAGAATAATACATCTGAATCTTTTTAGGTCCAAATAATTATAATAGCTTTTTTTAATATCTTTGAAACGCTGATTATGGTAACAATAGCCCTTTTGACAAACTTATTTTCACGAATCATAGGAACTGTATATTTCGACTTTTGTTAAAACGCAACCTTAGGTTAAAAATTTTAAACTCCGACTAGACTATCTGAAATTTTCATTTTATTTTTAGTTTTTGATTTATTTGACTCAATTTCGATTTGATCTTTCTATAAAGCAAACCAGCCAAGCCTTCTCTTCGTCTTGTAATTGATTTACGATCAATTCAATAATAACGGTTCGAATCAATCATTTTTTGATTGATTTCTAAATATGAGCTTTAAATAATGAATAAAAGTTCTATCAAAAAAAATTAATAATAATAATAAACTTGTCCTTTTCGTATTTAAAATATTCATCCACACTTTTGAAACAGGACTGTGATGGAATGTATTTGTTGTGGTTGTGATGGTTGTGTGTTTAAAGTAGATGTATAGAATTCAAAATGAAGTAAATGTAATTCTTTTTCGAGGTTTTTTATTTGCTCTGTATCCTTTTAATAAATTATTTTGTTCACGTTGAGATATCATAAATTTTTGAAAATTTTTAGTTTCGACTTGCAAGTCACCGATCTCTTCTTATACTTTCTGGTTTTTTCATTGTCGTAAGCGAGTGTTATCGTTATTACGCGAGAATTTTGATGGTTTACCCATTTTCAAAAAAATAAAATGAAAAAGATGACAAAATTAAAAATTTCGATTAAAGAACAATAATTAATTAATTGGGTATTAACATCACGTTATGTTGTAATAGATGATCATCCATTATTTCTATAATTAGTGTATATTATGAAGATCTTTGAATCCCACAATTTCAAATTTTTCACTTTTAAATATAAATAAGAATAGAAATCATTTGTCTATTCCTCAGTTTGCATTCACTTTTGTGGGTGTTTACTTCCTCTTGTGGAGGAAGGCGATGGTTATAGGTAGACTCTTTCACCATGTCTTCGGATAGGTAGACGGATTCACCATGTAGTCTAGTCTTCACTTTATGAGTGGTAAAACTATTATAAATTATAGCGGGTGGTGTGATTAGAGGGATTGTTTGGATTAAACGCGATAAACTATACTACTATTGATCAAAATGGTCAATATTTTATGTAATCCATTATTGAAAAATATGACCAATAAACTCTTTTTATGATATTTTTTATTTTTGAAGTAATATTTAACAAATATAAACTTCGTAGGTCAGAAATACCGTAATATGACAGTAATAATAGTTTCGAAATTTTTATTGTTTGAAATTTGAATCAATTATGAATTATTTTGTATAGAAAATGCCTATCGTGATGATCTTGTAAAAAATTTACAAGCTGGGAAATATGGTATTAAATTTTATTACGATAAGTATTCGAGATATAGGTAGGTAGGAATTCGTGTATATTCAGGAAATCGTACTCGTAAGGAATGAAAAGTTATAGGCTGCCTGCCATTCTTTGTTCTCACCTTTTTGCCGACTAATCGATAACTAAAGCAAATAATACTGTATTAACATCATGCTACGGATCATATGATTTTTATATTTGAAATTTGATTACCTATATAGATGTTTTTGTTTTAAATTTGCGTCGTCTTTAAATAGATCATACATGATTTTCTTTTGAGCAAACAAGCTATATGAAAATAAAAAGAATCGTTATAATTCTATTTGTACACAAAATCCACGTTATATTTATTTCACATATTCAAAATGCCCTTAAATTCTTTGTAAATTTAGCAATATAATTTCGGTTAAATATCGCTTATGTATTTTTGTTCGATGTTCAAGGGAATAAAAAAAAAATTATTTGACTTTGCGATGTAAACATTCACGTAGCCCAAAATTATTTGTGTCACTAACAGTATTTGCTTTAAATTTTAAATTTATGAATAAAATTCAATCATTTCCATTTCAATGTGAGTTTATTAACAAACTACTTACTAATCACAAGTAATAAAAATAAAAGATCAAATTAAAAAACAGTAGTATTAATTAACTCATTTTTTATTTTTCCCGGCAGTTTCCCCTTTCTATTGCAAAAGGTCCCATATGTTGAAATATGAACGATCATTGTTAAACGAATGTGCAGATATAAAATAAAATAAAATTAGTTTAAATGTACTTTACTAGATAATTCGGTCATGTCAGTTTTTGCATGTCCTTTAATATTTCCATTGGTTGAACTGTCATCATAGTCATTGTGAAAATATTCTCTAATCTGATGTACTCGGTTCTTATAAACTCATTAAACAGAATATTTACTTTCCTTGAATAAACAAGCATTGGAATTATAAACGAAAAATATGCACGTCATCGGCGGGAAGTCTCTTTAGTATGTTTAAAAAACATGCTAAACGAGTATACATTCTAGTACCATTTTAAGGTCATCCATGACTGACTCCATCGATTAAGTACGTAAATAAAGTTTTTTTTTTTCTTTCTCAACTTTTTGAAAACTTTCTCCCGATTTTTTTTTGTTTTTTAAAAATAAAATAAAAAAGTGCAGACAATTTTTATTAAATGTCGCGTTTAATTATATTTTTGAAAAACTTATGATGAGAAAAACATAAGTATTTTGTAAATTAAATGCTATCGCTATTCTTTAATACTTTAATTATAAGAAAAGTAAACGTGATATAAACGGCTTTAGTATTATTAATAATATAAATCTTTCAGGGTTGTTTCTATTTCCTGTTTATTAAAAAATAAATTTTCGTCCGTTGAAGTTTTTCACATGACGACATGACTTTGATGTTAATCACGTGATTGACCAATTTTCGTAACACGGACAGTAAAATGTGATACAATTCAAAAAAAGACTTCAAATGAAAAGAAAATAAGATGATCAATTTATGGTCATATATGGGAGCTTTGCTCTTAAAATCAGTCTCCATTCATCCTATTTCCGACATAAATAAAATTAGACTAATTTATACAACTATATCTTAATAGAGTAAGAAATACTAACTAATTGCTTTTTAAGAAATTACATTCTTCATATATCTATTAACAATATAGCAAATAATAGAAAATTGCTACAATTAGTTGATACCATGTTCTATTTTGTCAAAAACATGTTTCAAATGAAATAAGATTCAAATAATTGATTTTATTTATTCAGAAATACATTTATAACACAAAAGTTTAGTCAAACAAATCAACATTTTGTTGTAATACTTTTTTTTCTAGTCTAATTAAAATGTATTATTATTCCTAAATTCATGAAATGTCAAAACCTAAATTATATCCGAATAGTGAGTAACTAAAGTTGAATTTAGATCATTTAAATGAAACAACGTTTTATTAATATTACAATTACCTTAAGAACCAGTGTGATGGCACTTTTGCGCATGTTTATACCTTATTAATAAATATCGAAAATAAATCCCTTTGTTTATATATAAATTGGTATATTACTGTAAAAGAATCCGCTTACCAATAAATCTCGGGGACTAAAACATCCTTGTCACGTGGCGATTGATTTAAAATCCATTTATTACACTTGTGACAAAGCGCTTCTTTCATACCAGTCTTTTTATTAACTCTTTCTGCAGTAGGTTGCGTAAATGGTCTTCCAGTAATGGAAGAAATCCCATGTTGATAATTGAGATGATACCTAGGAATTTATAATAAATGCATCTCTCTTTTTGAATAATAATCTAAATAATAATAATAATTCAGAAAATTATATCTTACCAATAAGCTGAAATCTTTGTTTTAAGCCATCGTACAGGCTCACAATGAGGACAAAGTCCTTCCTTTGACTTACCAACTCCACGTACCCACCGAGGAGTATACCTGATCAAAATGAAATTAGAGATTGTAAAATTTTTATATATGCATAAATCAAAAAAAAAACTCACATGTCCCCGTCAAAACGCGCTGGTTGTCTAGTTGCTTCCGGGCCATTGTCTGATGGGGGCGCTCGATCTAAAAGCCCAAGTTTTAATTCGTCTTGATTAGATTCAATTTCCATTTCCATTTCCGAACCATTGCCAGTAAAACTGCTATCATCGCTTTCATTTTCTCCCGACATGGGAGTATTTGGGAGTGTCAAATCGGTAGAATCTCGTTGATCCTTAATTTTTACTTCCATGGTTAACGTATTTCCTTCATTTGTTTCTGCTTTATGAGGAGTAAGTTGTGGCGATAAAACTCCTTCGTCACAACCTTTATCAAGATTTTGAATACTAATACTATTTAAAGTCGAATTATTTCTTGATTTGGTTCCGTTTTCTTTAGTTGGATTACATACTTTAATGCGTTTATATCCACCAATTAAACTAGATGGGACGACTTTTATGTCTACGCTTTCCGTATAATTTTTACGTTTTGGGTTAGCATTTTTGCAATTAATACACAGCCATCGAATGTCTATCATTTCCGTGGAAGGTTTTTCTCCTTTACTACAACAAGCGATATGTTGAATAACATGACAATTCACGCAAGAAATTAAATGTCCACCAATCTTTGAGCATTTCTGACATCTTTCATATAATGAGGAACCAATTGTAGGTAAGTATGGTATATATGAAGTAGAAGTAATTGCATTAGAAGGTGTTGAGGTGGTACCAATCTTCAAGAATAATTGCAAAACGTTATCTTGACCGATATCCTGTTCTTGCAAATCTTCATTCTGTTTACGCAAAATTTGCAAAACGTGTCTTTCTTGAGCCAATGGAACAAGCGCAAGTTTTAATTTTTGTAAAACATTATTAAGTTTTTCGTTATCTTTTTCTAAGGATTCGTATCTTTCGAATTGTTTAGCATGTTCCCGTGAGAGCCTAGCAACTGATTCTTTAAGTGCGCTGGTGACCTGATTTTGTCGTGTACGTGTTCTTTCAAGATTACGTATAGAATTATTTCGCTCTATAAAAATAATGAAGTTTTTTTTTTTGTATTAAAAATAAAATATCTAATATATATAAATTTATATAAAATAACTAACTTACTAACCTTCTTCGTATAAAGAGTATTGAATTTCAAATTGTGAGGGTAAAATTTCTTCACTTTCTACCTTTTCATTTTCACCATTAATGGTATCGTTAACATCCGAATTGTCACCATGAAAAGGCTGAAAAATAAATTCTTTGGAAGTCATAAGTTTTGGTCGTGTTGAAATATCATTATTTTCAATAAGTTGCGTAGATGAATTCAATAAAGGTGTAAAAGACGAATCATTGACGGTGTTTATTTGGGTTGTATTAGTCCTAGAATTTGATTGCTATAAAAATAAAGTCTTGATAAATAAAATAGAGAATAAAAAAAATGAAGATGAGAAAAAATAAAAAAAGTTCGATATTTTACGATTTGGTCCGATGCTTCCAATAGCAAATGCAAAGGATTTTTCGGTGGAGATTGATTGGCTTCAATATTTTCGTCGTTTAATGATTCCATTTGTCTTGCGGGAGGCTATAAAATAAATTGGATAAATTATTCAGAGGGAAGAGTTGAAAAGTAAAAAGGCAAAATGAGGATCCGGATTTATGACTTACACGTGGTGGCATACAGTTTGGACAGTACCATGATTGATTGAAGTCATAAAGTCCATATTTCATTAAGCACCCTGAAAGTATTAAACGGGAAACAATACTATTATTTTTTGACAAATCATTTAACTAAAACTATTAAACTGCATTGTCAACTTAATAAGGAATTCCATAAAGTTAATTGTTATACTGCATATTTGTTGACCTGTATACAACCTACCAGTATGGGAATTAATATTGCAATTTTCCGATGTGCAAGTAATCGTATCGATGTCTTGCGGATTTATAGTAGAATTACAAAAATAACATAAGCCAACGACTGGGCTTTGATTCTTTAATAAAAAAAAATTAAAGTAATTTACAATATTAGTAATTTTTAATTTGACAAAAAATTGTCGATCCGTAATGCAGATCATAAGATCTTAGATTGCTCAACGGGAATGTCTTATTTGGAAATGTTCATAGTAAAACGCGTCAAAAAATGTCACTGTTGACAGCTCTCAAGTTAACAAAAGGTTGTACCATGTATTTGGTGTATTAAAAAGTTAAAAAGAGCATAAAAACACAAGGAATGAACCAAGAATGGAAGAATTCGTTATTGGTGACACAACTCACCCAAAAATTTGTTGGAGGATTACCATAAATCGTTACCGTTTCTCTCGAGTAGACTTGACCAACAACACTTGAATAGAATTGTTCATTATCATTAAAAGAAGTCATAATCGTATTTGAGTATACAGTTGGGTTGATTGTATTATCGTTATAAGAAAGAGTAATAGTATTATGATTTTTTTCGTCTCCGGTATCGTTTGTAGAGTGATTTTGTCCACCTGAAAAAAAAAAAAAATAGACAAAATTTAATTCGAAATTACCGTGAAAGAACACTCTATTTTAATTAGTTAAATTTTTTTACTTCTCTCAGAAGAACCAGTGGGATACATTTTTGTTAAGGGTAAACTTTTTTAAGATCTATAAAAGACAAAAAGATTATATGCGTCGTAAAATTTGGCAAGAGTTGAGTAACTTTTCAACGCGTTTTAATAAAAAGAAAGAGGTAGGTATTTGATAAAATCGAGGAGAAAGGAGTAATATTAACGAAAAGGGATTTCAAAGGATGAGCAATCAAACTTTTGATATATAGTAAGTTACCTGAACAATGGGTACGACGCACATGCAAATAAGAATTTATTTTTGGGTAAGAGCTAGTGTGAAAGAGATCAAATGAAGCATAAGAGAATGAATAATCTATATAAACTACTTAAAGCAAACAAGTTTACGTTACGAATTATAGGCGCTAATCGACGGGAATAAATTGGAAAGTAAATTATAATTAAAATCATTTAATAATTTCTATAAACAATTTGATATTTTTAACAATTTATATATCCTTTCGGAGGTTCAAAATCACATTTTAACAAATCTCTCCATTGTGATTGATGGGAATAATTAACGACCATTTTATGTTTAAAACGTCAGCGTTTTCATATACTACTTAACTACTATTGATGTATGCTCTCCTTAATAACTGACATTAATTCGGCAAGAGAAAAAAAAAGCATTAATAATTTTATATTAAACAATTACAAAAAAAAAATAGATTTTTGTTTTTATATATACCTACTTATTTTTAACAATTATTTTTAACAATGTGCCAATTATTGACGCAGTTAATAAACAATAGGTTTTATTTTATAATAGCTAGCTTAGAATTATTAACTAGTATTTCAAATTTCCTAATGTAAATTCTTTTTATTTAACTGAAGCAAGTATTCATTAAAAAATCAATCTACAAACAATGTTCCATTAATTTTGTTTAATTTAAAAAAAATTATCTAGCATTAATAATCACAACAAACAGAATTTTAAATCATTTTGACATGAAAAGAAGTTCCTATATTCTATTGAGATTACCAGTAGAAAATTTAAAGAGATACAAAAAGGTATGAAACAAGAAATATCAAACCTGAAATTGTAAAATAATAATAAATATGCTATTTTTCATATTAATATTTTGGCTCCACAATTGGCGTTTTCCTATCTTATCGTTACCAAAAAATTCCTGTTTTTGTAAATCAAATGTCAGCGACAGGTTTCAACCCTTAAGAAATAACTTGTTTACTATACATAATATAACTATGTTTGCTTTAATAGATCTTTTCGTGACGAATACGCTTGTTCAGCCCATGATTTCATATCAACGTCGGCATCTTTATATTTCTCCAAAAATGGATGTTCCTAAAGATAAAATAATTAATAAATCGTATTTAATAGAATAAAATCTTATCTAAAAATCCTTACCAGCAATTGTGCATAAGTAGGTCGATTTTGAGGATTTTTATTTAAGCTAATTAATAAAAAGGTTCATTTAAATATTTTGTAAAATAATTATAATCCCTCTCATGCAAATCCTTACCATTGTGCTACAAAATCGAGACATTCTGCAGAAAATCTATCTGCGGGCAAAACAGGAGGAACTCCGTTAACGATGGCAGCTAGTTGGGCAAACATGCCAATTTTTTTATCCGGAATGGGATAGGGATATTTTCCGGTGCCAAGTTCAAGCATGGAAAGTCCAAGTGACCAAATGTCAGATTGCACCGTATATGATGAACTAGACTTCTCATGCTGTATTCTTTCTGGCTGTAAATATAAAGTTGATAATTAATATTAAATGAATATATATAAATATGTATATATATTATAATTATATTTTATGATCAAATAATATACCGCCATATAACTTTGACATCCGATATGGGTCTTTGCAAGTGATTGTTGAAGTTGACCGGAAACTCCAAAATCACAAATTTTAACTTCTCCTGCTCTATTTACAAGAATGTTTGTAGGTTTCACATCTAAAATTAAAAATGATGAACGGGTATATAATTAATTGAATTATATTTCCATAAATTATCTAAATAATTACCACGATGTATAATGTTTAATTCATCTTTCAGAAACTTAAGTCCTTTTATCATCTATAAGTATAAAAAAAATTTTGTATAAATGCTTATGAAAAATTTAAAATAAACTATTTAAATATATTATACCGCAATTGTGATTTTGGCGAGAACGTTTTCAGGGACACCTTCTCCATATAATTTGTCCAATGATCCTGCATCCATATATTCCATACAATAATAAACGCAAGATTCAATGAAGAAAGCGCCATAAAAGTCAACAATATAAGTGCTCTGAGACTTATGGAGAATATCTAGCTCCATTAGAATTTGATTTAATTTAGTTTCATCAAGTTCGAGACGAATTTCCTAAAAGAGTAATAATATTAAAATTATTCTATATTCTTATTGGAAAGAGAATAATTTTTTTTTTTTACAAAAAGAAACGAACCTTCATTGCCATGGTTACATTAGTGGGCTTATGGAATACCTTTTGTACCGTACCATATTGACCCTTTCCAAGTTCTTCCAATAACACCAACTCATCTTTATTGATTTTATAACTGATACCATTACTGAAATCAACTCCTTGAGCATGTAAAACAGCCTTACCGCTAAAATTAAGTTTGCCGGAAGGGTCGCTAAATAACGATAACCATCAGTACTAATTTTATAAAATACTATTTGAAAGGTAAACTAAGTATACTAACACAAATCTTGCCAGGGTGGTAAATGAATTTGATGGAGCAGCGTCTGGCAACTTCATTTTAGGTATTATTCGGGGCTTTGTTTTATGCATTGTAGAATCTTTTGGTATTTCTATTATGTTTGTTCGAACTGAAGGAAGTTAGTATAATGTGTTTATAAATTGTGAATTGTCTACAGAAATTGTAGTAAGTCTGGCCGAAATAAAGGCTTCGTTTTTCTGTCAGTCAAAGCAACAAACTGGTTTTCAAGTTCTAAACCGGCAAAATATAACAAAAGGGGGGCGGGGGTTGTTTTTTCTTTTCTTTCTTTTTCAAAAGGACTGAAAAAATTTTGAATACGTCGAAAACACGAAGTTGCAAATAATACTTCGATTTTTATACTTCGATTTTTATATTAATCATCGGATATTTTAACGGATGATTTAAATTTGAAGAGATGGCGCAAATCGGCAAAATATAATACCCGAATTGCTTTGAATTTTTTTTTTTAACATTTGAAAAAAAAGTTTTAATTAGCATAAACATGTAAATAATTGACAAATTCACCGAATTCTGAAGATGAATAAGCTACTAGATTGATTATATTGATTTAAGGGTATGACTATGCTAAATCTAACATTGTCAAATCACAAAATAAATGAATTTAAAGAAATGATATATATACTGTCCCTGAAACCCTCAATTATTAATATAACTAAAACTATTTCATATACAGAATCAAATATCTATACAGATTCATCCCTAGTCCTGCTTATATATATGTATTCAATAAATCACAAAAGAATAACTAACAAATAAAATAAAGTAAATAAAGTATTAATTGAGTGACCCGATACCATCATTACCACATTCAATTGTTACAATTCCATGAACAAATAAAAAGTTAAATTATGTGTCATTTAATCTTCATCATTCATATGATCGAAAAGATAGTTTGCTGCCATATCTTCATTACGATCACAAGCAAGAAAAGCCTCAATAGCAAGAGCGCGTTCAAATCCTAGGGCTTCCAGCTACAGAAATAATTTATAAATTTAGTTATTAACCTATATATTAAAATTTTATCATCAAATATAACTTTATTTTAACTTTACCCTATCGATTGCCTCCTTTTCTTCTTGTGTAACCGAAACGTATTGTGGAGGTGGAAGGTTTCCCTCACCTGCTTCTTCTCCTTCTTGCAAAAGGCGCATGAAGGAATTAGGATTGGAATTAATAAGCTAACGTTCGTAGTTTAATATATGGATTAGCTTTCTATGCGTATCAGATATTACAAGAATTTTATTATTCCTAAAATTTACCTGCAATAATTGAGGATTTGATTGTCCGATTTGCTGAAGCAATGGTTGCAACATATTTGGATTTTGTTGAACAAGCTGTCGCAATTGTTGAAATTGTGGTTGACTTCTCAAACCAGCTAATTCATCGACGCCCACACTTTGTTGTTGCTGCTGCTGCTGCTGTGATGCAGCTAGTGCTGCTGCGGCTCGAAAAAGATTTTGTGGTGGTGCTATTTGGGAATAATATGTTAAAATGAGCTTTTAGATAGCTTTAAAATTAAAATTAAATTAAAATCTACCTGTTGTAGTTGGAGTTACCCCAGGATTAGGTACTTGCTGGGCGGGTTGAGTTGCTGCTGGCTCTGTAACGGTTGGCTCATCAGGAATACTCTAAGTTAAGTATAAAATAAATTAAAAATGCTTTCATTTTATCACTGCAATTTTATAAAGTTTTAAAACATACAGTCATAAGATATTCAACAGCCCTATCAGGATTATTAAAACTGGCACGCATGGCTTTAGCAACCTGATCCCGATCAAAACCCATCTCCATAATATTGTTTACGGCATTTTCATAGTCAGTTCCAGTAACTTAAAAGATAGGATAGATTATAAAATTTAGTGAGAGATCAACAAACCAAATTCACTATAATTATTTGCATACCTAAAGCACTAGCGTTATCCCATAATGATGTTGAAGGTTGTATAGGTTCTGTGGTAGGTGGTACAGTTGTGGTTGTTATATCTTGTGTAGGAGTCGAGGTACTCGAAGTTGTCAAAGGAGCACTAGCGATAGGTGCAGGTATCGCTGCAGGAACTGAAGAACTTGTAGCCGTTGCCTCAGTATTTGTCTTCGTAACTTCAGAAGCTGCGGCAATGTTTGACGGTGCGGTTGATTGCTTTGGCTGTAAAAATATATATACTGTTAAAAAATGCTTCGGTGACAAATTTGAAAACACGAATTAGAATTATAAAAACCTGTTATTTATAACATACTTTAGAAACCATTAATACCAAAAAATCATTTTCTGAAATGGAATATTCAGATACTTTCTTTTCATTATTCAGAATTTGTCCTAAACAACAAAATTATGAAGTTTAATTAAGATAACATAAAAGCATATTACTCGTAGCGGTCATACCTTTTGAGATGAGTTTTTGAAGGGGCACAGCATGTCCTTGATTTTCTTCAATTTTTTGTTTTACCTCAAGGATCTAAAATATGTTTTAAATGAAAGTCAATAAAACTTGTCAACTATAAAATTTTAAAATTCATTTTTCTTACAGATTCGTTTGTTTCAATATCTAATTGAAATTGTTTTTGTTGCAAAGTCTTAATCGTAATCTTCATTTTAACGACCGTAAAACTTTCTCGCTTAGTATTTTTCGATCAGAACTATTTCCAAGACCAATACTTTTTTTTCAAACCATTTTTTTCGGGAGCAGTATTTGTATTTATAAAAAATTGAGAATCTTACGTATTCTGTGTATCGTAAGACCGTACACGTGATTTATAAAGCTCGTGTCATGTGACTTATATAATAATCTGTCACACCGCGTCACACCATGTTTCATTTGCAAATCTGCAATGTGTGCCAGGTTATACCGAATATATTAGTTAGTTAATAGCCAATCACAAGTCTTAAAAAAATTTAGATAAAATATTATTTTGCTTTAATATAAATAAATGCATAAATCGAAAATTCTGTATATGATATTTAATTATTATTAATAATATAACATAGCATAGGAGATATACAA